>BMAW01086107.1:210664-375411 GCA_019974015.1 Nephila pilipes
TATATATATATATATATATATATATATATATATATATATATATATATGTATGTATGTGTGTGTGTGTCATTTAAAGATTAAAATGACTTAACAGATTAATGACTAAGTAAAAAAGGTGAATTTCAAATTCATCGGGATCATATTTATGCTGTACATAAATATGTATACTTATACCCTCTCTTTCTCAAGGAAACGAATAAACTATCTTGTTTATTCGTCTCCTTGAGAAAAGAAAGGCAATAAGTATACATATTTTGAAGGAGAAGGCAAGAGACACAATTTCAATGAATCAGTTGCATCAGAAGAGAGCAGAAGAGAGAGAATTTTTAAAATGCAATCGATTTTATAAATAGGGATATCTAGAGATTTCTACATATAACGTGGTACTTACGAGGTATAAGATTAACAATAGGGAATACTGAGGGATTAACATGACGTCTATCAGTCCAGTTGTGATTATTTCTGACAGATTTATAATTACAGTGACGTGGATTCAATAGATTTTATGAGCTCGTGATCTAATAAATAAAATGATAATTTGGAATTGGTTCAGAAAATAGAAATGAACTCTTTACTTTTGAGTTACAGAATGAAAAAAAGTAGGAAATTAATCTATTTTTTCAGGGAAATTATTATTCGAATCTATCTAGAGGAACTAGACGTAATATGTCTCAGAAAAGACAAATTACCGTTTGATGATACGTCATATAAAGTGCAGGAAAAGCTACCTTCTTTTCGCGAAAAGCAGGTACGCCAAATTTTCAGACTTCGCTGACCACTTAATTCATGATCTTTGGGATCCGCGGATTACTAATATGGTCCTAATTATCAGAGCTCACTGTTAACCCTTTCTTGACAAAGGGAAACCCCATTTTAAAATTGGTGATTCTCGTATTTAATTATAAACTTATCTGTATTTTTTATACAGAATGTCAAAATAAAATGTATGCCAAACGCAATTACATAAACGGGAAAATTTATAAATAAAAAAGAACTGTCAAATCAAAATTGGCGCTAATGATAAGAGATTCGTTGGCTGTACTCTATTGCCATTTCAGTTTATTATGTCATGTAATAATATAATTACTCTGTTTTCTTCATAATTTTATGTTATTAGGTAAGTATAAATTTGTTCTATTGTAAATTATATTTGTGAGTAAACGAAAGCAAATGTCTGATAATGACAAATAAAACCATCTTTTCATCTGATCCTGTAAATGCTCTAGGTCAGAGGTCTTCAAACTGGGTTCCTGGACCTTTAACAAGGGTTCCGCAAGTGATCATATTTGCTTAATCAAAGTGCCAAAATTTTAATAAAATTTTAATTTTTTTATAAAAGATCGAATTCTTAAAGGGAATTTGCTGGTGAAATTAAATATAATTAAAAACTTTATAGATAAAATAAAATCTTAAATTCAGCCGATATATCTCAGATTGATATGTCAACCAACACTGAGTTGAAACTCAAATTTAGTCAAGTTGATATTAAGCATTTTTGGATTGACATTAGAAAAGAATATCCTGAAATTGCCAAAAGAACTTTTAAACATCTAATATTATTTGTTTCAATCTATGTATGCGAAAAATCTTTCTGTTTGTATGCTGTGACAAAAACAAAATACAGAAACAATTTGGGTGCTGATGATGACATTACATTGCAGATATCTACAATTATTGCAGACGTAAAAATACTTTGCAATAAAAAACAATCACAGCCAAGTCATTAAAAATATTATTTTTATTAATTTGCTATATATATATATATATATATATATTCATAGAATGTGTATTTCAGAAAACCAAAAATGCCATTACCTACCTTTCCATTTATTACCTTATTAAAATGTTTGCATTGTGATAAAATAAAGATTCAATAATAACTTTTTTAAATTTGAGTAGGATGAATTTTTGATATCCTATTTTTTCTGCTCTTGGATCAAATGGTTTCTTCAAAAAAACAGTAAGCTTAAAGGGTTCCCCAAAGTGTAAGAGGTTGAATACCTCTGCTCCAGGGAATAAGTCTGGGGAGTTGTCCAATCATGCAAGAGTCCGAACATGATGTAATAAATCTGGAGCTACTCGAATTGTATGATATTAGGACGAGAATTATGCTACTGAAAATTTTAAGAAACGTCCCATGTGGAATCGAAGAATGTGAATAACTTAATGCTGGTTCTTTAAGGCTCCACGTACCGCAATTAGAGTGGACCGGCTATCATTGGCTAAGGCCTAACCAAAACCATTATGTCCCTGTGGGAGCAGTGTGTGGAGTAACAGCGTGAGTGAAATTATACCGTTCACCCGGGCGCTTCAACACCCGTACTCGAATATCATCTGTTCCCATAACGAACCTGGATTCATCACTAAGCACCACGCTTTTTCACTTTGTAGCATTCCAAGTCACTCTGACTTGGCAAAACTGTCGATGGAATCTCCGATGTTTCGGTGTTAAAGCCGGTACACGAAAAAGGACTCTTTGATTGCTTCAGCAAAGGGGGCTGAAAATTAGTTATGGACCAATTGTCAGACCTACATTTTAGTGTATCGGGGAATGGGGTGGATCCACGAGCTCTTGCCACAATCTTTTGGTCTCTCTCGCCTAATCGCTTCTTGGTCGCTCCAGACCCGGTTCTCCGCACATGTGTCCACAGCTCCAAACATATCCACTGTTTCCAACATTCACATCTCGTGCCCACTGCTCTTAACATTTTCGGGTGTATTCCGAAGGATCACCTGGAGAGCAACACAGAACTTTGACCACCTGAGGTTTTCATGCCAATGAGACCTCTCAAACTTGCTTAAATCTGGTCTCGCATAATGTTGAAGAACAGGTCCTGAAATTTGAATACTTTTTCCGATAAAAAAAAGCGCTCTGTCATTAATTTTACACAAGTGTTTCGAAACTCATTGGCAAATATTTGAAGGGAAATTTTGGCAATACAATGCATAGACGTAGAGCAAGTAGTGGACCGCTAGAACCGATACTGTCGCATGAAAGAAGGTTAGAGAAGGTACTAAATAATTTAATTGATAGCTTGTGTGACACAATTAAAGAGACTGCTCTAAAGAGCGACCGACTGTGGTAATGCAGGCTTTACATCTGCAATGCAATGGGCTTCGCACTTTTTCAAACACACCCGGCATTTTTCGGATGGCGCCGGAATCATCAGAAATCCTAACAACTGGGTTCTCGTTGGAGACGATGGGGCTTTCGTAGACGAGACTTTTCAAATGTAGCACAAGAAAAAGTCCAGACATAAGATATTGGACGAGCGTACTGGCCAAGGTATAGGCCAACCCCGACTAACCCATCGCCCGTAAGACATTTTCCTCACTGGGCGTGTGTGTGGGAGGGAAAATCAAATCCAACTCGGTGGATAACGACAAGTGATTCTTTATTTGTAAATCTTCAGGATGACTCACAAATAGCACAGCTTGAACAATAATAGATACACAGAACTTGTACAATTTACTGACACAGATACAGGAACAAAACACACACTAAGTACAGTCACAGTTATTACAGCAACGTTCAGCTCACCAGCTTATTTGTCCTCCCTGTGGACAGCCGCCGCAGTAGTATTCTGCATTTCCAGGGCAGGGTACGACAATTTCCGGCAGATACACACTGTTTCTTCAAAAATTCACCCGGCATGCTCTACTTCAAGTGCCTACAGCTTTCAATCGATCTCCGCAACAGAGACTCTAAAGACAAACCCTGACAGTTCCACTAGATTCTGGCTGAACCTCCAGCAAATTCACTAGGCCACAATTTCTCGATTGGTCTACAAAGCAGACTCCACAGACAAACTGATTCAGTACACAGACCCATTCCCCGATAGACTGATCCATCGATTGCAACGCGAGTGATTTCCAATTTTCGCCAAGTTTCTCGCCAAGTCGCCAAATCCGTTGCCAAGGTGAAAGGGTGATTGCTTAAACTCTCTTTTGTCAATTGGTGGTTTACTTTATTGGTGGTTTACTCAATCTTTTACTTTTACTATTTCAAATATTTTATTGTTACCACTTATTTTTCTCATTATTTTAATCTGTTAATTTATCAGTTTAGCTCAATTTCAAAATACCTCGAAATTATTATTCTTTTTGCTTTAAATTTCTGATAAGCTTGAGAATTTATGAATTTTTTTTAATAGTTGACGTACAAATATATTGTACCATTATTAAAGAAAAGTTTATTTAAATTATTTTTGATTTTATTATTTTCTTTTAAATATTTTATTATTATTTTTTTTATTCATATATTCTTTGTCCTTTCAAAGTTCATTCAGTTACGTAAAGCTAAAAGAAAGTAACTAACGGATAATTAATTATTTTTACATAATTTTTTCGAAAACTATGTTAAAAATTAATTCTTGCAATTGTATGCATTAGCTTTCGGAGAATTTCGGTATACATATATATACTGCAAAATACGTTGGTGTTGAAAATTAATAGAATTTTCCGATTTGGTCGATTATCTTCAGGACAGATTTTAATGAAATTTGATATGTACATAGGGTTGATATTTCGGCCGCGGGTGGTTTCCCGACCTCGTGGAGAGAGTTGATGATCTTGATGCGGTAGCGTTGTTTCGAGCCCTGGATCAAGGGGTCCAAAGTTGATGGTCCTACCAATCAGGCCGAAAAGATATCTCTTCGGGCTGGTTAAGTAAGCCTTTTAACTTCTGACATTGTTGTTGACGAGAGGCGCTGCATTACTCCCCCTTTAGTATCATCGAGATTATACGAAGTAATTGTACAGAAGGTTGCTTTTTTGATTTTTGCTTGTGATTGCTTTGTTTATACAGAAGGCTGCTTTTTTGATTTTTGCTTGTGATTGCTTGGTTTATACAGAAGGTGCTTTCTTTTGATTTTGTCAGCCATTACTGCAATTGATATACATCCCCTCCCTGTTGAGTTGAGTTTGCTTGGGACAGTTTCCATTTTAAGTCATCGGCTGTCTCGTGTTGAGTGGCGGGTCTCGTCGACACGTGCGCCAAAGCCGGAATATCACTAGTCGTGATTTTGAGTGCGTTTGTCTTAGTTAGACGTGCAGAAGCAAGTATTTTTGCGTCAGGGCAATCAGTAGGTACAGGCTGTGCTGTCATCTAGTGTTCTAGTCCTGAATCACCATTTCGGCCGCTGGTGGTTTTCCCAACCCTGTGGAGGGGGAGAGAGTTGATGACCTTGAAGCGGCAGCGTTGTTTCGAACCCTGGACCAAGGGGTCCGAAGCTGACGGTCTTACCAATCAGGCCAAAAAGATATCTCTTCGGGCTGATTAAGTAAGGCCTTTTAACTTCTAACATTGTTATTGACGAGAGCCGCTGCAATATAATACAAAAAATAACCATTGATCGTGAGTAACACTCTTCAGAGTCACTAGGTATGAAATAGCAGTTGCAGAATAGAACCAAAAAAAATGAGTTAACAGAGGATATGGTCCTTTCTTACAGATGTATAGGCCTAGCAAAGTGATTTTATGCTGGAAATAAGGGAGTTTATGAATTTTTGTGGCAATTAGTCCCCCTAGTTCAGCAACGCTGTTTTCAGGTTTTGTATTGCTCTCGGAGGGGATTTGCGAATTGCAATTGCCCTCCCCAGAGCATCCCAGGCATGCTCTATAGGATTGATGTCTGAGGATTTGGCTGGCCAATCCACCCGGCGAATATCCTCACTATCCAGTAATTCGTTGACCAGCTGAGCTCTATGTGACCTCGCCTTGTCAACCATTAAGAGGAAATCAGGACCAACCGAACCCCTGAAAAGGTGGATATAGGGCTCCAAGACCTTATCCTATTCCTATCAAGAGTCACAATGCCTCTTTCAAAAACATGGAGATGTGTGCGATCATTCAACAGGATGCTTGCCTAGGCCATCAAGTCCCCTCTGCCATAATGGTCGATTTCTGGGACATTGGAGGGCAGGAAGCAGATCCCTGGTTCTCTCCATATGAAAGTATGGCGAAACTCACTAGTCAGGCTGAACCAGGACTCACCAGTGAAAAGAACGGTCACCCATTATTCAAGCTCCAATCTGTACGATATCTATATTATTTTAAGTGGACTCTTCTGTTCGCAGAACTGAGCGGGACATAAACAACAGGTCTGCTTGCAAACAGCCCTCTCTCATGAAGTCTTCTGGAAACAGTCTTCTTTGAAACTCGGGTTATTGTGGCTGTATACAACTCATGAAAGACCTGAGAAGCTGTAACATCCTTGTTACGCCTCTCTATAATGGACAAATGGTGATCTTCTCTGGCCACCATGGTTTTTGGACGACTTTTTCCAGGCTTTCTCTGGACGGATTCGGTATCCTTAAACTGTTTCCATAAGTTGGACATGACGCTGGGTGTTAAATCGAATTCTCTGCAAATCTGGATCTGAGATAGGCCTGCTTCTCGCCTATCCACAATACACCACCTCATTCCCTCATCCAAAATTAGTCGTTACTCAATTTTATTATTTGAATTTTAATTTAAGCGATTGCTGCAAGAAAGCACTAAGAAATTCGTCGAAATGTGCTAGCGAGCGAAATGCGGATTTTGGCACACGCGCTTATAAATCCTGTTTTTCGACTAGTTCCGTACCCATACACATATTCTATTGCGTGTTCGGTTTACAAGATTTGCATCTTTCTTTCGAAGTAGTATTTTTACACTTCGTTCAATTACTTTCACGAAATTCTACAAAAAATACATATTCTCTTAATTTTGAACACCAGTGTATATATGCTTATTTGTAAAAATTGTGCTTTGAAAGAAAGTTAGTTTAACTTGTTCAGGAAATGGAAAGAATTAATTCAAAAAGACGAGTTACTAATTAAAAAATTGTTCAAAAGGTTAAGATTTCCCAAACCACAACATCATTATTTCTTCCTAAGGGTTTAGTGATTTTCTTTTGTTATCTTCTCTCTTGTCTTCAGCAAACACATTTCTTTGAGATTATAGCAGAATGCATAAAATATATGCTGATAATAGAATTTAACTATCACATAATATTAAGACTTGGCAGCCCAGATAAACTCAATATGAAATGCGGTTAAGAAGAATCCGCATTAGGAATGAGAATTGTGGGTACTCACTGCAGTACTGCAATGATCGTTTGCCCTTTTTCTAACAACTCACGAGTAGCTCATTCACATCCTTGAATATTGTCGCCAAACTTTTCCGGATGTCTTTAGATTCACTGAAGGCAACTCAATTTTGCTTGGTTTCCAAAGTAATAATGAATCGGAGCCTCCTCGATAGTGAAAACTTGACGCAGTAGTATTCAAATTTTGATTTCGCAGCAAATAGCTACCAAAACTGACCTATAAATCAATTCCACATTTGCTTCAGCACCGTTAACCGCACACAATGGTAACATTCACTTGCTTTATGAATACCATCAATCATCAAAAAAGGTACTTTCTGAATCCTCATCGAATAAAGTAACCACCTCTTTTCTACGCGAAAAGTCTTTGGTGGACTCGACGCCATATTGGCTTGATGGCAAAACGTCATTGCCCGTGAAGTTAACTGTCTTTTTTGTTGTTGTTGTAGTAATTCTTAAGACTTGTAAGAATATATTTCTTATGTTATTCGTTATTCACTGAATGAGCATTCATTTTTATTTTCAAACGTAGGGAATCCCGACTCGTCAACCAGAACTTGGAGCATTTCTTTAGGTCTTCGTACTGTTAGTCACAGTCAAATACTCGACGTTGTTTGGACAAACGGTAATATGATGAGGTCAACATCCACTCTCTTTCGTATTTATTCGAATTTACCTTTCACTAGAAGCTGCACAGAGCATCAAAGTGGAGTTGTCAAATGACAAAGTGAAACCAGAGTTGACCTCCTATCGCTGATCTTCCCTGTCGTATCAGCTGAAGATTTCGAGAGTCAATTTGATTTATCAAGAGAGCGACTGCATCATTCCGCACGAATATCTTAGATGAAATCATACGCGATATCTCAAATGAAATTAAAAACTAATAACCAGCCATTGTCGGCTCGTTGTCTCAAGCCCACAACGTGGCGACTATTAATCACATTGTCTTACGATTAAAGTACAGAAATTCAGACGATTGATTGAATGTAAATTAATGTCGCATTTAGAAGAAATACGAGGGTGACTGGCGATGAACCTCTGAATTTCGAGCCTTGTGACGAGGATGACACCTGAGTTCCCCCTATCCTTACTTCTACATTAAATCAATGTGAATATATTGAGCCTAATACAAATTCAACGTGTATTTCTGATGATTCACCATGAAACAGGTCATAAACGGCATTAGAATCCATACCCACGATACGATGAAACAACGTTGAGTGAGTTCAAAGTCATGGCCACAAGATTACCGTGGCCATTATAGCATCAAGACTCGAACCCATGACCGGATGGAAACAATGCCAGCCATGAACATGTGACCATGTCCCCTCGGCTACCGCGGCCGTTAGAAGTTCTGTGATGAACAGCAAAATTTATCAATTTATTATTTTTTTTGGCATTAATACTTTGGCGCAATAATGATTTGATCGTCTTGTATCTATTTTGAATATATTTGTACATAAATCGTTGAATATTATGTGTGCATTATCTGTACATGCGTGTGAAGCATTAAATTGAGTTTTTTTTTATTTTCCCTATAATATTTTCATTATTATAGTTTGTTTTATCAATTTTCATTTCATCACATGGGGCTGCATAGTAAAGATCTTAAAAATTTCCGGAAAAAAAACCCTTGCTATGTCTTTGAGTTATTAAAAATGTGATTAATAAAACTTCAAAATGTGAGCTAAATAACAATAATAATCAGTAAAGATAGCATGTAATAATAGTTAATGATAAAATTTGTAATATCTGTATAATAAACCAATAAGTTCTTTTGGGCATTACGATAGATTCAACAAAAGGTTTCAATTGCGAATGAGTACTCGGAAGAAAATTGAATCGATATAACTCGTAAAGCATAAATCAATAAGTATATTTAAAAAAAAATATTTAACATAAATAGTACCCGAATAATTCTTAAATTTCAAGAAAACGGTGGAGAGAGAGAGAAATGTTTAAAAAAATTTTAAAAACTAATGTTATTAAACATCTTCCTCAATCGACAATCGTAAAAAAAAAAAAGACTTCCTTCTATAATATTCATAATTCTTTTTGCAATTGAATAAAATTACCATAGTTGTTAATTTTTTAAATTTGGATAGATTAATTAACTTAATTAATTTTTCCATAATGGAATCCGTTTTTTGGTTTAAATAGCTTGTGTTCGGATTCGAATCCATTTCTTCATTCAATACATATGCGGGAGAAGCTAATGGGGATCCATGCACAAATTTACTTCAGTGCGAACGTTTTCGTAATATTTTCCCCATTTCCTGATAGCGCATGATGGATTAGTCGATTTTAAGCGTTGCAACTAAGAAACAACAGGAGGTCTATTTGTAAATGACCTCGTCCTTTTGAACCTCGGTCAACTCTTACACCTCACCTGAGCTGGCATCTCCCTCTTCAAAGTTCTACACTATGGCAATGTGAGGATACTAAGCCTCGACAGACTGAAAGTGCATCAACTCCGCTACTCGACCTGACTCGAGTATCAGGGCCCGCGTTTCATCAGAAGCGATGGTGGTTAGTACACGACCATGACCACTCAGCTACCGAGGCTGCATCTAACATTGCATGATAAGTGGATCAAGATTTATATAAAGTGATATTCGGCCTCTTAAGACACCTCTATTTTCTAACGACATTTCAAAATTGAATGTTTTCTGTGAGAATTGCAAAAAGATTGGGATATAAGGTTTTCATGATACATCCAAATATGTTAATGTTTTGGCACTTTTTTTCGTGACTCTGTTTAATGTAATCCATATTGTTCATAATAATATCACTTCTTCAATTTTTTTAGTTTTCAATTGGAAAAAAAATTTGTTAGTAAAAATCTGTTAGCTAGTTCTTGTCTGTTAAAGTTTTAAAAAATTATGTAAAATAATTAATTATCTTCTAAAAAATGTCAAGTGGTAAATTTTATATCGTTCATTGTTGGAGACCTTCAATTAACGTTTTATAACCCAACTCAGTTTTTTTTCTTAAATTTATCCATCTCAAACACTTTCGAGCAGAATTTTAGGAAAATTGATATCAGTGCTACTTTTAAAATGAGAAATCAGACGCGTGAAAAAAACAACAGCGTCGATAAAGAAAAAATTCCATTTTAAAAGTTGCCTATGTTCATGAAAATAATAAGTTAAACCATTAACTTTAAATCATTAAAAAGGATAACCATTTTTTCCATTTTTGAGAAAGCTATGAAGAGTATCCAATTTTTTTTACTTCTTAACATGACCTTCATATTGATTGAAAGTCAAAAATACTGAATGCTTCAATAATTACCTTGAACCTTTTCTTTCCTTAATTTAATGTTGACATTTTATTAACAGTAAAGGTGTTTTGAAGAATTAAATTTCCTTTTCTGAACCGTTTAATATCATAAATAAATCGAATAAGTACTTCAGAAGAAAATAAAGTTATAAAATTTTATTCGAGACAAATATACAGGGTTATTTAAATGAATCATCTCCGATTTCAAAATTCCATATCTTCAAAAACAAACGACTCAGAATGATAAGTAATACATGAATAAATGGCAAAATATAGAAGTTTTTTTCCTGTAATGTTGTTTCATGTGTTTTCTTCTTGAAGTTATTTTACGAAAACTCTTTTAGAAGTTTTTAAATGTCCGCGGAGCAGAAAACTTTTTGAGTGCAGTTGTTTGTGCGATGTGGATCTATAATCACCATTCAGCATGAATATCGTAAAAAATACCGAATTACCTCTACCTTCGGCTCGGAATATTTGAAAGAGGCTCTCTCTCTCAAAGTTATATCAAACACTTGTAACTTCCATATTTTCCCTTCATATTCTTATATTACTTATCATTCTGTGTCATTTATTTTTGAAGATATAACATTTTGAAATTGAATGAATCATTTTTAATAATCATGTATATCAAACCTTTTTTTTAAAAAAAAAAAAAAAAAAAAAGAAAGAAAGAAAATCGTAGGGGAGATAATTTTGTCGAAAAAATATAGGCCACAGAAGCTTTTAATCGCTCTCTTTGTGGGACTTTCGATGTTTAAATAGAGACGCAAGTTCAAGTAAGTCCTGATTTCTCTAAAGATTCTCCGAGTGGAATAAAGGAGGCTTCTGCACGATGCACCTTCAAGCTCTACAGTGGTGTGATGTGGCAATAACGAGTGTTAATTCAGGTGCCATCAAAATATCATCTCTATTATCCTTTTTTGTAGCTACAGAGTGATATTCACTCACATCGGCTCAACTCAATATCTTTTTCTCATAAATGCACTTCTTTGGCCATGTGCGCTGTGAATATTATTGGCTACTCTTCTGATTTTAAAAAAATTATCCTGCCTTGATTGAAATATCCCCAATAGTACTTGCCATAGAATTTCATTGTTAGGATAGTGGCTTATATTCTGTCATTTCTAAATTATCATCCCACCCATTTACAGTTTCCATTGAAACGAGTATCTGCCTCCTTTTTGTATGTCGAGTGATCATGGTCGCTCTTCCATCGAGTTCGAGTCTGGTTGCCTGAGGCAAAGGAAATCTGTCGAGATTCAAAGTGCTCAAGTTGGTGGGGTGTGGAAGTTTGAAAAGTGTTTACCAACTCACTTGACTATTGTTCAAAATTAGAAGGGCCGTCTCCCTCGTGTTAGTGGGGCGCAAATAAATTCTTTTTATGCAAAAGTATCACTTAAATATTCTGCTTGTTATTTTTAAGCCATGATTTTCCAGGAAAACAGACTTGCCAAACAGACCGCAAAAATATGTGTCATGTTTTGTTGCCTATGGTACGAGCTATATGTAATTAAACTACGTTTATTTATAAGCCAAATGAAAATATAGGTTGACGAATTTATAAGAGCACTTCATCTTGTAGGCTTTTAATATCCGAATCTGTTTTAACTATGGAGCATGGCTTCGACCTTTGCCTTGTCCAGAATTGTATTTAATTAAGAAGATTTAAGTTGAAGATTGCTTGGACGTACAGAAAAGGATATGAATTTGGAAGTTATGAGTGAATTGCACGCCATACGCGGCTCAGAGTTGAAGGTGTGTGGTTATGTTTGTGTGACCTGCTGATGGGGTTGCAGCTTATCAGAGTGGTAAGAGAATCAAGGCAAAATTGAAAACAGCTTCTACCGTTTCCAAAACGACCACTTGCCCAGAGAGTGGCCGTGTTCTGTCGTGCTTTGCTTTGGAGCATAGGATTTATTGATGTTTTTATTCAGTATACTAAGCCAAATGAAAATGGAAACACTGTTGGCGACGAGCCTCTTAATTTTGAGCTGAAATCAGAAGACATTTTTAAATATTTTTTGGTAAATTTAGGAGTTTTGACAAATTTTCGAAACTATGTATTGTATTAGAATTATTATAAGAAAATTTGATTCCATTATAAATCTTTGAAAGCATGCCTTATTCTTTTGTAGTCTTCGACAGCCAACCGAATAATCGATGAAAAGCCAATAATAAACATGAACTTAAATATCTAGGGTTGTTTTCTTATGAATTTATTAACATTTATTGTTATTGTTCCGTTATTATAATTTTTAGTTCATTTTCTGAAGTTCTTAATTTATCATCTGATCGAAGATGAGAGTACGAGGTTCGTTGTCTTTTGTTGTTGTCGTTTTCTTAAAAGAAAAAAAACTATTTGCAATTCTTAACGTCAGATTGATAACAATATACCGAAAGGTTAAAGTTTACGCGAACCACTCTTTCCCGATTTAATTTCTTTACGTGATTCTCAAACAAAGTACTATTCGAGTGCTACAAAATCATCCCCTGAAAGAAAAAAAAAAGGAAAAAAGAAATCTTCGAGAAACCATTTACGAAAGCGGTTCTCGGTCGGAAGAAAGGAGGCCAAGCACCGTTTAGGAGACACTCATCAAAAGTTCCCTACTTTTTTCCCTTCCCGAAACAGCTTTATTATTATTTCCCTGTCAAAGGCAATCCTTTCACTTTGAACAGATTGGCCCCATTCGTTCCCTTTTACGAGCTCGTAAAATCCTCCGGGGAAGGGGAAAAAAAAGGGTATCTCAAATAGACGCGCGTTCCGCCTACAGAGCGGGGTTGTTATCGCCCTGGGCCCGCCAGATAAGGAATCCTCCGGGGAGAATTTTTATCATACAACAATTTAGCCGCTTTTCTCTCTTTTAATGGGATGGGCAATTCTTCCCTCCCTCCTCCCCTAGATTGAGTGGTTTTGCAGGAAAAACTACTCAGGAGTCATTTACGAGTGTATTTAGACTCGTCTCTTTTGATTGAACATCTCGATCACATTATGCCTCTCTTCATCTCTAGAGATGGAGGGAAGAGGAAATAATAATTCAGCTCGAGATTTGAATGACCATACATTAAAATAAACATTTCCGGACTTGGATAGAAAAACAAGGAATTTATTCGACTCTTCCTTAAATTCAGCCATTCAAAGGTTTTGCAATGGGACAGAAAGGGTAATTAAAGAATGCATACGAGTAATCTCTGCAAAGAAGTCGTGTTGGTAAAGAATATGTTAAAAACCAAATTACAGCAATGCCGAAATTATTTATTGTATTTTATTCCCTAAAGGAAAGCAAAAAGAGCGAAAATTTTTCAAAATGACAGAATCATGATAGCTTTAATAGTCGTTTTTAATTTGAGCGTATTTTGTGTGTGTGTGTGTGTTTCATAATAAATTACCTCTTAAATACAATCAATGGGTTTGAAGAAATACTGTCATTAACATTAATTTTATTTTTCAATCTGCAAGAAATTTTTAGAGGAATTTTGGTTACAAACCGAGATTTTTATACGCATGAGTAGAGCATCTTTGTACCACATTTTGACCCAATTGACGTTTGCGAGAAGATATGCCATGTTATTATAGTAAAATCATTGGATCGCATAAAAATATTAAAAGATCTCACGAGCATAATGGAAAACTAAATAATAAAGGGGAAATAGTGGGGTCGTAGGAGAATGACACTAAATCATTTGCCTTTTAAATTATTTAAAATAAATGTTAAAAACATCTATTTATACTATTCAGATATGTGAGGATTATTAAATTAAAATAAAACAGTTTATAACTCTTTTAGCATTTTATGAAATATTTCTTAAGAATCGTATTACTGTAATTTTATTTTATAAGAACAGTAGTACCTTCCAATAGGGGAGCACTCACCGAACCAGACATTTTGTCCTTTAAATAGAGGTGTCCCCTACAAGATGGGTGCTACTATATAGTAGTTATCTATTAATTTAGTCATTTTTTTTCCCGAATAAACGTATTATTCAGCGCAAATAAAATGAAATTCGAATGTAGTTTTGAACAATCACATGCTAAAGGTGATATATGTGTGGGGAGAAATCAGTCCTTTAGAAAATATTTCTCTAGAATTGATACTTCAAATTACTCAATAAATACGAAGTTTGAGGGAGGAGAGTATAAAGGACTTGTTTATTTATTTCAATAAACATCTTCAACTGCTCTAATGTTGATGTGTAAATGATTTTAAAGCAGTCCAATGAAATTTCTTTCCTCCAAAAATTTCGAGAATCCGTTTCAAAAAACGTTCCGATTTTTTAACATACCTAATTCAGTATTTCACACACACACACACACACACATCGATTCCATCTTCATGCAATTCATGTGGTCTTTGGGGAATGGCATATTTTTGCGATTTTACGAAAACGCTTTACAAAAAAAAGGTTTTTTTTTTTTTTTTTTTTTTTTAAATCTCTATTATGACAACTTTAGAAAATTTATAAAGTTTTCCATTCCAAGAGTATGAAAGTATTACTAGATTTAATGAAAATTATTTAGCAATTATAAAAATTATACAATAAATGTAAATGTAAGATTTCGTCTACTCATAAGAATGTTGCAAAATTTTTTGGAATCTTATACATGATTTTGAAAGCTTGTTTGTCCGTTACACAAATCCTCACCATTCATCGTATCATTACCAAAGTTATTTTAGGGAGGTTTGCTAACGAGTGAAAGAAGTTGTAAGCACATTCTCGTAAAAAAAAGCTTTAAAATTTATTTTTGGTGATATTTTTCACCATTTCCCCCTATTTTCTAGCAAACGTAAAAATTTTTTCTAAAACTTTTTCTGATCAAAAATGTTTATTTTAATGAGTTTTTTAAGAGCAATATGATTTTTCGATATAATGGAGCAGAAGTGGCCCTGGAGACGGACAAACCGGCTCCCTGTTTGCTGCGACATTTCGGCTCGAATTTGTAATATACTTTATTTTATTAAAAAAAAAAATCGTATAAAATATTTTACAAAATATAATTCTTTATAACTTGGAAGCCTGTATCATAATTGTTCAATATTTTATTTAATTGAAATGCAAACAGTACAAATAAATCTGTAGCTTACGAGTATATTTTTTTAAGTAAGGTTAAAGTGCATAGTAATTTATTGTAACAAGAATATAGATGAAACATAGGTAGACATACTTGACAGGATTTTCATCGCTCTGTGATGAAAGGTAACATGGTTATTCTGTTGCTTTATTGATGCTACAACTACGCTAAGGGTAAAAAGTGCGCAGAAAATTGAGTATTTCGTTTTGAAATTCAGGGAAATAATAAGAATAAGCAATCAATGTGTTCGGGAAGTTTCTAGGACTATGTACAAAGCACGAGGGAAAAAAAATGACAATCTAGAATCAGACTTTCAAGCTGATAATGCTGCAGATTTGATAAATCTAACCGGTAATTACATTACTCTAGTAAAAGCTATTCTGGGGTTATCCAAAGAAGGGGCATTAACGATTATCATTAATTAATTCAGATCCAGATCCCTAACTATTTAATTTATCTGATGTTGGTAATTTTTTTTTTGGTGAAAGAAGGAGGAAGCTAAAGTCTACTATTTTGGAAAAAATATTTAAAACAAAATACTTTCTCTTTCATATGAAAATATTAATTAAATTAAACAAACGATATATTATTCCGTAGTTTTAGATTGCACTCCTGATGTCGATTATGTTGAACAAATGATATTATTGGTAAGATGCGTATGTATTTACAAATCTAATCCTAGTGAGGTTACCGTTAAAATGAATGAAAGTTTTTATCCAGTTGAAAGGTTGATTGTGGAAAAAAAATTCAAATTTAGTAGTTAAAAAACTTACGAAATTGTGGTTTAGGAGACAGGCCTATTATCATAGTCCCAATAAAACCGGCGAAAAATCAGCGATACAATTTAGAATTAGGACACTAAATCCATGAGCAATATACGTGCCCTGTAATAGCCACTCTTTGAGCTTAGACATTAATGGTAAAGTCATCCTTAAAAGCGTGTAATTTTTTAATACGGTGAAAAAAAAATTTTTTCCCATATCAACTCATGGATGGATCATATTATTGAAATATATCAAGGAGCTAACTTTAAAAACATTTAGTGCAACTCACTGGGAAAGTCTAAAGAGGTTATAAAACCCTTAAGATATCGATTAGGATTGAGTATCAAAAGAATAATCTGTTCTTTTGCTATATACTTTATTCACTATATACTTTATTCACTAATTTACTATATACTTTATTATATAGAAATGTTTTAAATTCCCCCCCCCCTCTTTTTTTTTTATCAGCAATTGGTTTTTTAATTTATTTATTTTAAATATATAAAAGAAAATTTAAAAATTCTCGTATTGAGAAGTTACCAAAGATAATTTATTTTCATATCACTTAATAAAATTAGAAAATAGTGTTCTATTTAATATTATTTTAATAATAAACTTTATTTTTTTTTTTTTTTTAATTCAGCAGATTCGATTTTCCTCAAATGTGTTCATTGTATATCCAGTAAATGTATAAAGTACATTAAATTCATTCTAATATATTTAAGATTTTAGTTCGAGGAATCCAAAGAAGAAATGATTCAAAGAACATATTAAAGACCAGCTCATTAAAAATTAATGAGAACAGAAATTCTCATCTCTATTTACGAAGCTTTACTTAGTACTTATAATATTTCTAAAATTGGCAACTCAATAAGAGATGAGGCTTCTGGATCATTAAACTTTCTTAAATGATTCCAGTTGCTATGTTCCGTTATTATTTGGTATAAATTCTCAAATTGCACGAATCCAATACGCAAACTATTGCAAACACTACCATCTGTTATGGAACTCTTAAAAAAACTGTAAAAAAAATTTTTTTTAAGGATTTTCGATCATATGTGGTTTTTTATGAAATGTCCTGTGATGCAAATGAGCTGGTCGACTAGATTGATATCCCGACTAACTTTGAGCTGACGCAATCACGGCACAGATTTAGGTGAAAAAAATATTAATTTTGATTAGCACAAGATGGATCCGGTGGAATTTTCTAACTTAAAATTTGATGTATAGAGTTGTATTTTTTTGCAATACATCAAAAGACTAACGTCTTTGAATGCAAATTTGAATTAATGAGTAACCACAGCAATTACTTTCGATTTCTTACAACATATATGATTTAAGTGATACTACTAAGATGCATTAATTAAACACTGTTAAGATATAGAAATAAAATGTTGACCGATGGAGAATCAAGCGATATTAACGCACTTTATTTCACAGAGGAAATAATATCAGTTTCGGCCTTATTAGGGAAAATGGAAAGAGCAATTCAAGCTTAATTGCAAATCTAGATTTTTTCCCCACCGAATCCTACTATTGCTTTATTTGCTAATAAGTGTGGTATGTGGAGAGAAGAGATTCTCAAAATTAAAATTAATAAAAACTCCTCAAATCTTTAAGATAGATTCAATGGATTAATTACATTGGCTATAGAACATGATTTAGCTGAACAAATTGATATTAAAAAAATAATCAGAAAGTTAGAGGAATAAAATGACAGGTAAAATTTTTTTTTTTAGTTTTTTTCTTATTTTGTTATTTTGAATTCAACTGTTTTATTTTCGTTTTTTTTTAGTTTATTTTGTGGTTTTCAATAAAGAAATCTTTCTTTTTGTCATGCTATTTTTCGTTTGCGAAACTTTTTCAAGTTTTATAGGTTTGCATTTCTCTCTATCAACAATTTATCTCTTTTAATTGTAATTTTTACATTGGTGGCGGCATTTTACATTTTTATTCGGGGCGGCAAAATTGCTTGAACCGGCAGTGAAAGGAGCCACATTAATTATTCTTCCAAACTAAATCTATATTAGTAACATGAAGAGTTTGCGTATATATACATGTGTGTGTTGTTGTTTGTAAGAGTTTGTGTATTTGCACATGTGTGTATTGTTTGTAAGAATATCTGTACATATACATGTGTTTGCATACATACGTGTGTGTAGCTACGACATGGCTTAAAGGTAGAAGGGCCTAGAAGTATGAACTTCTGTACTCTGAATTTATGGCTCATAATAGTAAGCACCTCGAAATTTGCTTTAGATTTTTTTCCTAGCTCAGTGTTGGAGTGAAAGATAAGAAAGATTCTGTCTGTACCGCACGTAAGTCAGGCACATATTGCGATACTTTATGTCATGGTCTATTCTGGCTCCATCATGACGCATATTAAGTCGCATACGTCATGGTTTATTTAACTTCTTGCAATTTAGTTATATGTTAAATTTTTTTGAAATCGTTTTGTATACTTGTTGTTTGCTTTTTGTAGAAAAATTACAATTTTTTCCTAATGAATCATTGAAAATGAGTTTTCTTTTTAAGTGTAATTTTTGGTTTGGCAAAATGATTTGTGTACTCAGTTTGTGTCATTGGGTTATTCGCAATTTTCTCTTTTCTAATCTCGGAAACTGTATATCAATTTGATTTGCATAAAATTGCAATTTCTTCACAATCAAAACGAAACGTGATTAGGCAAATTATATAAATAAAGTAAAGTGAATAAGTAATGGAGTATGTAATATATGGTCGATAAATAAAGTGAAGCGTATAAGATTTAATGATATATATAAGTAAGGGGGAAATATGAGAAGAGCGAGAGAGGCTAAGAATTGGCAGTTCGAGTATTGTGACGATCCTAAACATTGGATGGCATTGCACTAACTGCTTTAATTGACGTCATTACACAATATTGTGCAGACATCAGTAGCAAAGAACTTGGTAAGCGAATTACTTTTTAATTATACTCAGGACTGTGAGTTAGGATGGTTCTCTGGAAAGAGTGGTCTAGGCTATTCAGTACTGAAAATAAATAATTTCACTTGTTTAGTCTCGAGTTTTCTTTAACTGTTTTTGTAACTTAAGTTTAATATATTAAATTGAATTATGGAGCAAGAGCCACAACAAATAGTGGCCAAATGTCGTATGTTTACTTTCTTTTATATGATCTCATTTATTCAAAGGCAAACAAGACCTAAGATCAAAAACTACTGCAAGTACAAACATAAAAAATCACGGAAAGTATTAGAAATAATAATACCAAGAAGGATATTATACTAGTTGTGTTTATAATCGGTTGTGCTGAAAATGAATTATTTTTTTTGTTTTGTTTTTTTGTGCCCGATTGAGAAGGCATTTAATATGTTCTTTAAGATGCTCTTCAGATAACTTATTGATATTTTTTCATACTTTAATATTATAATTATTTATTACTTTCCGGAGCTAAACCATTTTTTTTATTTAATAGATATTTTGTTTCATTTAACAATCATTTTAGTACAATTTATTGACAACGCATGACTTTGTTAAGAACTATCTTTGTACAACAGAACAAAATTATTAATTTAATAAATTTTTGAATAAGTTGTCTAGATCGGTTACATGTGAACTCTCATTCAAAATATTTTATGCTTGTAGCTGGATTTTTGTGTTTTTAAATTTAACCGTCAGAAGCACGGGTACTTCAAATTGTTGATCATAAAAATGCCAAGAAAATTACTCAAATTTTCATTTAAATCTTCATACTTTTTTATACATTTGCACATGATTTAGAAATAACTTCTTAAAGAAAGGAAAAACAGATTGATGGAGCATACTACAGTGAGTAATTCTATTTCCCTTTCCCATTCCAAACACTGGTACTTCTTAAACCACCATCAAATAGGAAATTTTGAAATTATCTATTGATTTCGCTTAAATAAAATTGGTATTTTATGGGGTCTTTATGTAAAAATGTTTCGTTAGCAAAATAATTTTAGGCGTATGTGTGTGATTAATCTTCATAATAACGCTTAATTTTAATAAAAAAAATAAATATGTTCTTTTTTTTCCAGGTATTAAGCTGGGAATATTAAGTGAGATCAACATGATGCCAGTTTCTGCCTGTACTGGACGCATCCAAAAGAATAAATGGACCAATCATCCGATCACCTGCGAATCTTACCTTCATAAGCCGCGAGTCATAACTAATTTTGGTAAACTCGATGCGTTGTGTTATTATGGTCATGCGTATTAAAACCCTCCCAATTTCTATCCTAAACATGTATTGTTGAAAACAACTATGTAAACAAAAACAACGGAGCCTTTAAAACAATGCAAGCAATAACACAAAAGAAATAAAGAATGATTTTCTACACAAAACAACTATTTTTAGAAAGAAATCATTTACATCAGGATAGCAAGTTATCTCCAAACGCTCATAAGAATAGTAAACAAATTATTTTTGAAACGCCGCTGCGAATGCATTAACTACAAATTAAAGTTCATCAAAACAAACAGCCTTGTTTTTGATTGATTTGTACTACATCGACATTTCTTACAAATTTATCTGTGATCCAACATAAACAGAAAAAGCTATTTCAACAAACTGATTGCAATGTCTTCTATTGCACAGCAGGAGCCTATGAAGCCAGCACCAAAATCACCTATTCCTAGGAGCCGCTCCGATTTCAGCTATGTGGGTCTGACTCCAAAAGAGAAGAGGTGGACCACCGACTTCTCTCTGCTCCTACCACCCTTTTCTAGAGATACGTCTGGGTACTCTCGTCTTGCAGAGTCTCCCGTGACGCTGCAGCCGAAACCCAGGAACCATGCAGTGGGGAAACTCAGCAAGAGTCCTACCCTCGACCAAACCGATGAGACCAAAATTTCTGATAAGAGTTGCGCATCAGAAAAGAGCCCATTTGGTGGCAGCAAAAGTACCACTAAAGAACCAAAACCCATTGGGCGAAGTCAAACTATGGAACCCAGTGGCATATCGACCAATGATAGCAAACATACCCTATATTCTAAATTCATTACTCGAAGCCCAACTTTAGAGCCTTATTCCACCAATGCCGCTTCGAAAAGTGACAATAAACGTTCTGTTGCCATCAGCAGGAGCCCAACACTGGAGCCTTACGTTTCCAAATGCAAAATTTCTGGTGACTCCAAAACACTTTACCCAAGAATGGAGTTGAGTCCGGTTGGTTGTTCCAAGGCTTCCCACAGGCTGAATCCACTGGTCAATCCATCGGTCACTGATTGCAATCGGCATCTAGCGTCAATTCGCAAAAGCCCAACTATGGACAGCAAGACCCTGCGCTACAGCCCTTTACTGAATCAACACGTGATCAGCCGGAGCCCCACCCTGGACCCGAGTATTCTCAATCGTAGTCCAAGGTGTTCCATCGCCAATGGAGGAGTGATCTCCAGAAGCCCCCTCTCCACCACCAGGGGGTTATCCTCTGAAGTAGTGAGGTCGCAATCCCTCAGGTCCCTCCGGAAGGGAATGGACAAGAGTCCATCGAAGATGAGAAACTCGGACAGTGCTCAGTGTGACGTTTCGTGTTCCAGACACAAGTAAGGAATTCTTCTTCCATTTTTGATTGAGATTATTCTGTTAACGGTAGATAATATACAGTTTCCTATAAAAGTGGTGCTACTTTTATTCAGAAATAAATCGTAATGAATTGCCGCATTTTTTAATTTCAAAATGTCTGACGTGATTAGTTATTCTCGAATTGTCGAAAATCGAAAAAAGGTATTGCTGATACACTAACACACAAGAATTACTTAATTACTTCAAATCAAATACTGAATACTTTGGGCGTCATCGTAACTTAACAACACAGTACTGGAATTATAGTCAACCGTTTTAATCAATTGTTTGGAATGCAATAAACTCAAATTTCTCAAGTTTCTGAATAAATTTCTCAAAAATAATTCAGCCTAAAAAATTGTGAAACCAGAAGTAAATATTTTCATGTCCATTATTTTTCATGTCCGATACCACTTTTCACAAATAAAATTGATAAAAATGTAGTGTCTATATAAAATTGTAAAAAAAAAATAATTGAAAAAAAATGTGTTTTAAAAGGTGTGTTTATACAACAATAAAGTTTTGTAAGAAATATAATCTAGTCGAACTGGACTGTAAAAATATTTTTTATGAAGGAGAAGCTTAGGTGTCTGTATGAGCGGGTTTTTTTATGGTGTCATTTAATTACGATCATTCATTTTTAATCATTTTTATTACAGGACAAAACTTTACAAATATGAAACGCACATTAAACACAGAGATTCAACATAGAATGGACTTTAGTTCTTCAGCGATCTTAACGCTCATCAAGGTGTGTTTCGCCTTCGGGGGTTACGTCGTTTCTGCACAGGCGCTTGCGAACTCTCCGCAACTAGAGGGCGCCGGTGCCTCACAGTGTCCGATACTACCCTCCCTTCCCTTTAACTTTTCTTTTTTAATTTGTCTTAGCTCCAGAATACGTCATTACGAAAACAAAGAACATTTTTGAAACTCCATTCTCACAATAACTCTTAATTATATTTCCCAGTTTTGGAGATAAACTACTGAAACAAAATTTAAGTACATAAAATTGTCCAAAATTCAACAATCATAACTATTTTTAATACTCTCTGGCATATGCAAAAGTGACGTGAACTACATAAACTAATTTTAAAAAATTCCCTTTATTAAAATTAGGTATTCAACAATTCACAGAAATTCATGATATACTATACAACATTTACCATAGCCTAATTCAAACCTTAGATGGTTACAAACCAGCACACCTAACCGATGATGACTGAAAAATATTCTATTGAAGCACACTCTCATCAATCTCTATAGAACTTTAATAATCATATAAAAACTAAATTGCTATTACATAACTAATATCGAAAATTTATTCTTCTCTTGTTGCAGTCCATTCTTATTTCTTATAAAAAATTCTTGCTTCATGTAATTTCTCTCTAAAGTTCATCTCATAGCCGAATCTCCTCCCAACATTCAGTCTCCTCAATTCAATCAGACATTACCAACGTATCTACCGGTTTTCAAAAACTAATGAGAAGAGATTTTCGTATAAAAACAGGTACTCTAATAGAAATGAATATTAGAGTATACTCTCATGTGCGAAATTAAGAGAATTTGCAAATTATGTCTAGTTTTACATAAAGTATTGTACCGAAGGTATTAATTGGGTCGGCGAAGAATTATGCAAATATCGAGATAAGAATGTCAGCGTACAAGTAAGTGATTGTAAAGGGGATATAAACACAAGAAGGGTTGTCGGCGATTTGTGTGCTCGTACGCCTCCGCGACATTCCTAATGTCTCTCGCAAGGGTTGGCAAAATTTTATACAGTATAAGTGAAATAAGTAACCACGAGCGTATGGATGACAAAATGAATGGAGAATTGCAGGTAGATTGAAGGCAGGTCAATCACAAGCACAGATGGCTATAGAGCTGAATGTGAACCTCAGTGTTATCTGCAATATGTGAAAACAGTTTTCAGAGCACTAAATCCATACTGAGAAAACCTGGAGAAGATCAAAAAGATCCACAAAGACCTATGAAAATCGTTATTTGGTTTTGGTAATTTTGTGCATGAGTATATATATGTATGTATGTATGCATGTATATATATACTAGCTGATACCCGCCCGCTTCGCTGGGCAGACGATAATATTATATTTTGGAACCTATACATAAAATATCAAGAAAATTGGAGCATTGAAACGACCTTTGTGTTCTCTAGATGGTTTTTTATCGACATTAATTATAACCTTGAACTCCTTTTGGTCTTTAGGAACTGAATCAACAGCAGCTTTGAAATCGTGAATATACCTGTTATGTTCATGTAGCTCCTTTTGTAATTGGCTAATTCTGGCTTAACACCTGGGAAAATACCACAATGAATGTTTCTTTCACGTTCATCATCACAGAGAAAGTAAAACTGAAGAAAAGAAGGTTGTTGAGGAGGCTAAGCTAATAGGCTACCTATCCTGTGGTATACCTGGCCCTGGACTTTAAATGTTGGCATAAAATTTCCTTCCTTCAATTCTTTTGCTCCGAATGACGTCATCTGAAAACATTCATTATACTTGCGAATTGTAGAAAGAAAATGTTCTGAAAGCTGATCCTTATGGCTAAGAAGACTATTCAAAGGTTCAGGGAAGGATCTAATAACAGGAAGCAGGACTTGACCACCACTCCAGCACATTCCTGGGGGTTCTTCTATCCTTTCAAAGCATGGCACCTCGAACAGGGCAAACGTTTTCCGATACTGACAATTTTATCATTTGAATAGTCATTATATATTTCATATTTAAAACCAGACAAATTTTTGGAAGTCCATGGCGCTAAATTAACTTTTGATCTTTTATCATTGTATTTAATTACAGCTGCCTGATTCACGTGGGGGGTATTAGAAAAGTATTTTCTTACGCTCTATGTACTTCAGGATGGCTTTTAGTATATTTTGAAGCAGCTTCTCTATGTTCTTCAGGATGACTTTGAATATATTTTGTAGCAGCTGGTCTTACTTGTTTATATCTAATTGAATTTGTGAATATTTTTCTTCTTTTTTTACCTTTATTTAGTTGAAGAGATATTACATCATTAATAATTGATTCACTTGGAACTTGAAAAATCAATGTTAGATATTGATTGAGTCTTTGAAACTAACACAGACACATTTTCTTGAGGCTGAAACACTAAAGATGACACATTTTCTTCATTTTGTTTCACATTATCATAACCAGGATTAACTTTACTTCTATTTGTTAATCCAACTATTTAAATAAAACATCAAAATGACAACTATTACAGTTTCCCGTAAAACGTAATATTTTTTCCCCCTGAATTGTTTCCCTAACAGAAGCTATAAGGCAGCCACCTTGATAAACTTCGAACTGATAGGGAAATAGCTCTGCCGCCGCCATAATTTAGCAAATAGATCCATACGTGTTTGGTTTACACATTTTGGTAAAATATAAATCGTTAGTATTATAAGGGGCGCCAGATAGCATTTGAGTGTAGCATTTAAACCAATCCCAGTTGTCAAACACGTGAGAAACAATAATATTTCTCATTTTATACGCCATCGATATGTCACCGAACACCAGCAAAGACAGAGACGAAAATAAACATGCTCCGTCGCCAAGAATTTTAAAAACTTTGAAAGGAGTAGGTGTTCCATCGATCCAAATATATTCAACATCCATTATTAAGAACTATAACTGAAAAGTAAATATGAAAAATCAATTTTTATCAACCTACAATGAAATACTTACCAAGTTAAAAAATGTAACCGAAATTAACTTTTTTAAATGAAATTATTTTAAAATTCAACAAAAAATACTAACAAAGAAATGTATAATAAAAAATTTTAGCAAAAAGTCACCCGTATTACGTGATCCTTTTTGCAAAAGGATAACTCTTACGGTAGCAGCATATCTGGAACTGCAACTGAATAGACAGAATAGCTCTTAAAAATCATAGCATTAAAAATAATTCTGTATTCTGAAAACCATAAAATATCCAGCCATTTTAAAAAATGAAAAATGTTTATTTCCTAGAAAACAAAAACTAAAAATTACCAAAATACAGAAACAAAACTTTTGCACGATATTTACATTAGGTTACAATTAATGCGTACATCAAAATAAATATTTTGATAGCTACTTATTTTTTTTATTAATGACATGAATAACATACCGTTATTATTCATTTGTTAAAAGCCAACTTCAATATCTTCGTTAGATTGCGTTTAGATTTACAAACGTAGTTTATCAATCATTATTAATAATAAAATACTTTTCTCATAAATTTAAGACTTATGTCTAGGTTCCACAACAATAAAAAAATTATCGTTTGCTCAGCAAAACCGAAATCAGCTGGCGAGCGAAATCAGCTGGGGTTACCATTGTAGCTTTTTTAAAATTCACAATGCCGGGGTCATTGAAATGCTTCTGGCGATTGAAGATGTTTGATATTTTGCAAAAGAATATAATACTCCAAATCTTGCCAATCATCCATCAGCTGTCGTGGGAATTATTTGGTTATTTTCCATTTCGCACTGCGCAAATCTTGCAAATTAAACTTAATTGGTAGCGATACACGGTAGCACATTTAAAAAAAATATTCCGTTTGGCGTTGGTCAATTTTTTAGCGATAAAGTCGCCAAAATGTGAGCCTTACCTCTTTCGATGGGTAAGAAAGAATTAACCGATGATAACTACATTTTTTGGTTAAAAATCCATAAAAATCCCGTTCTTAAGTCTACATTGCAAAATGAGTAACTGCTTGAAATTTCCGATCAATCCGGTTGTGGGTCTTAGAGATATCATTGATATGGAGTCAGTCAGTGGTATTTCGCTTATATATATATATATATATATATATATATATATATATATATATATAACTATATTGATATTATTGTGTGGCAATGCGTAATATATATGTGTGTATATGTATATATATATATATATATATATATATTGATGATGATGATGATGATATTGTGTGTATGCGTAGCAATATATGTATATATATATATATATATATATATATATATATATATATATATATAACTCTTAATACATGTATATATATGTATCTTAATGTATGCATATATATATGTATGTATGTATGTATGCATGTTTATGTTATATATATGTTATGTGTATGCATGCGTAATATATATATATATATATATATATATATATATATATGTATATATATACTATAATATATATATATATACATACATACACATGTCTGAATCAAAAAGATTTTTAGATATATTTTTGTTTCCTATCCCGTTTCATTTTATATACATTCTGTTTTAAAATGAGATAGATCTAATGTCATCATGATGAATGACAGTGAGAAGTAAGAAACAAGCATTATGTACGGTAAGTGCTAAGTATGTAAGGGGGAAAACATTGTGACGATAAAAAAAAATGTGAAAATCCCATTCAAATCTCTCTATAATCCTTTTAGAGATAATTATTGTGTGTAATTTCATTTCCTTGGTAACAGTTGGTTCCAAGTCGTTAAACAACTCTCACGTAATGTTTTGAACTGTTTTTGTAAAGCGTATAGGAGTTTGCAGAAAGCATTCACTACCACCTTATTAACCTTATTACCTTACATTTATTGACTGTTTATAAGACTAAATTAAGCTGATATTTTTTAGACATTTTGGGGCATGTATAATACTTATTTGATGAATAATCAAGCATAAACTTCTTCGAAAAATGCTAATAGCAAATACTTTTTGTAACTAATTTACTTGAATAAAAAAGGTGCTATAAAATGTAAATCTTTTGCTATTCGATTGCGAATATTCAATTAAAATATCTGCGTGAATTCATAAAAAAAAATGTTCAAGTGTTCCTGACAAACGGGAAATCCGAACAGTTGACTTGAAGTCATGATTATAACATAAACAAGTAATATATAAAAAAAATTAAGTCAATTCCTACTTAGGTCAACAAAGAAAAATTGTATTTTAGTTACTTTTTATTAAATAATTACAATTGATATAAATACGTATATACATATGGCTGAATCACAATATTAAGTGTCAAAAGAAAAAACATTTTCAGCCATCTACACGCTTCGTCACTGACGGTATTTATTCCTAAATTTATATCCTGCTAAGCATCTTATATAAGAGAAATTTTCTATCTCCCATATAAAACAAAAATTAATTATTTGAAAATCAAGTAAGAAAATTTTATGCTTCGGCGAGATTCGATCCGAAGGCATGAAGATTCTACGCCGACGCTCTACCAACTTTGTCATTGCAAGATAAATGACATTGTAGAAGCATTGGTTTTTTTTCTTAATTCATCCGATAAATTAAATGGTTGGAATGCAGTTTAGCCCAAAACCCTTGGGGACGGGAATTATTTGGCGGTATTTTGCCAAATGTGGCTACCCTGGTCCGCTTCGCGGACTTAACATTTAGCCAAAAAAAAAAATCGCCAAGTTTGACAATTTTTGAAATCTCGCCAAGTGGTTGGATTAAACTGCATTTTCATCAATTAAATTTAATTAATAAATTAATATTTGAAAAAACTGTATTAACATCAAGTGTCATCCTCTACAAGTTTAAAAAATGTATTTGAACTTGAGTGGATGAATAAAAAGTATTTTATTAACGATTGAAAATTTGAACAAAATATATAAATATATATAGGGAGAGTGTGAAGTAATAGTAGGAATTTAAGAATAGAACAAGGGGGAAAATTAAACTTTAATTCTGAAATTAACTCTAGCTAGTTTTTTAAATCAAAATCTGTTATATTTTTTGTAAATGTTTAGTGATCATTATTTGACTAGCTTTTGATTTTTTAAATAACTTTAACCTAAGTCGTCCAATGAAATATTCTTAGAAAAAGGTAACAAATTTATGCTCCTTTTTCGTTGTTATTTTCTCAATTTTTGTGGTAGATGATGCTTCTGAAGTAATCTTTGCCAGATATGATTTATGCAATAATTACTAATTTTACGTAATAGACGTTGGATCCTTAATTTTGACGCGTAAAGGTTAAACTACATTTCCGCATTGTAACTTAGTTTTGTCGAGAATCCAATTAACTGCTCGGGAAAGTTGTTAAGAATTTTTCAAGAAAGTTAAATCTAGAACTAACATCAATTATTTTTAAAAAATAATATAACTTTAAAGAAACTAAAAAGTTGATTTTTCAGCTTTTATACATTTCGAAGATATAAAATTCCATCTTTTTTTCTCTTCCAAAGAAACTTTTGATCACATCCTAAGAAATGTATTACTTAAACATATATTTAACTTTGAAAAGCGAGGGTAACTGCTGATATATTTTGTAAAAAAATAAAACAATGTAGCAAAAATGTCTTACAAATTCGATTAATTTCTCTAGAAATACAATACCAAGAAGCAATATATTTTAACTTTAATGGAGCCTACAGAAAAATATAATAAAAAGGGATTACATTTAAGTTTTTGAAAATCAATTTAAAAATGTTTTATTTTATTTTATTTTCATTTTATCACAAAATGCTGGTTACGCAAGAAGATAAGTACTCAATAATGAATTTAAAAAATAAGAATGCAATAATAAACTGAAAAAAACTGGTATGCAATAAAAAATTAAAATGTAATGATATTTACGATGAACGAACAGAATTGAATTGCCACTTTTATCTCAACTCTGACTGATTTAGAATTTTTATGGGCATTTAACAAATTTTGACTAGAAATGTAGGCTTCGTTTTAAAAATTTTGTAGTTTTACTTAAAAAAGAATATATAAAAGAAGCCTTTGTTTTTATATATATTTTCAAACTTATTTTTCTAAATATATAGGTAATACTTTTTTTAAAAACAAAATTGAGAACATACTTGATGCTAAGCATTTTGAAATAAAATTTCCGAGAGAAACCGTTTCTAAATATCTTGGTGTAGCATGGAAGTTAAGTGAGTCAAGTATAAGCTCAAGTATCATTCGATCATGGCTTAGTTAGAAATCCGAAAGATCCAAATATTCAAGTTAGTCCCCAAACTTAAGTATCCGTGCTAAGCCTAGAGCAGATATCTAGTTATTTGGTTACACTTTTAACAAAAATGAGTTATTTACATTCATTCTTATTTAAATTAGAAGGCAAAGAGTCGACTGTAGTAAACGAAGTCTTCCGTGAATTCCTGTCTTTTGTAATAAGTGCACATGAGAGTTACTGGGTAATTTTCAGTCATAAACTGTAGAAGGGGAAAAAGTGAAATGAGTTTTTAATAAACTAACATTCAGTACTGTTTTTTCCTAAACCAGGATATATTTTCAGACGTAAAAATGTCCTTAATTTCATATTTTACGCCACAGGATTGTAATTTATACACCTGTTTCTCATTACGTGTTCTTAGAAGTTAAAAATTGTCTGTAGGTAATTTTTCACTCTAATAACTTCATTATTTCTCATTGTTCATAAATTTAAAACTCTTCTTAGAGTCGATGTGTCAATTCATTGTATAAAAAGGGCTGAATGTGAACCGTCGGAGGGTCCGGTAGTTTGTTAAAAAAAATAATTTCTTTTTCAGGGCGAAGAACTCTTAGTGAAATATTGGAGTCGAATAGTATTTTATTAATCAGGTGAAAATGTGGAATTATGCTGCTTTCAAATCTGATATTTAAGAAAATGAAATTTTAGGGTAAGATGAATAAGCGAAATCCCGGCAATCACCTGCAAAGTACCATTTGGAGACGTCCTAATAGTTCTTGGTAATTTTTAAAGGATAAATTCTCTGAATAGAGTTGGTAATTTAAGAGGAGTTTAGATCATCACCCAACCCCCTCACAATAGACAATAATAGGCTGTATAATAATAAGTACTATAATTTAAAATTTATAGAATCGAAATCACTGAAAGAAACCCTGTTAAAGTTTAATGAGAGATTATAATTTTTTTCCCAATAAGATTGTTAATGTGGGGCTCTAGGAGAGCCAGCAGCCAACCGGAATTCCTGAATAATTATAAAATTCACACATTTTAATGCAGATGTTATTTAATTTTAAAATTGGGTTTCGGCTATAGATATTGCCACCACGGACTCCCTTGATATAGGCTGATGGGCATCTACATGTAACAAAGACAATTTTCAGTCGAAATCTCCAACCTTAGGTGGGTCAGATGCTCAGCAATACGATTAATTAAAATGTTGGTATTAGGCTCTAGAATTTTCAGAGGAAATTACCACCAGTATCATCCTCAAAATCTGGAACTAAAAAGTTTTGCAATCAATATCCAAAATAAAATTAAAACATAAATTTCACAGAGCGGGTGCAAGCACCGAATCCTGTGAACACACTTGAATAATTAGATGCTTTATCGTAAAATTTGTATTAGAAAAATATGTGGATTTATTTAGTAAGAATAAATGAGTTTTGGAAACAGATTGTAAATTTAAGGTTTCTAAGATTTTTAAAAATAATGGACTAATTTATATTGTTGAACACGCCATTGATATCGATAAAAGTAACAGCAACATATTCTACAGATATATTTTTTGTTTGATATGCGAAACCAAATGGAAAATTGCGTCATCACAGCTAAGATTTTCTTTAAGCCTAAATAGAAGTTTATGAATAATATTGTTCTGATAAACCCAGCAATAAAACAAAAAAAAAACCAGCTCAACAATTTTCTTTCAGGTTGGTAACAAACAAATTAATTTATACGATTTAAAGAATGATGGGTCCTTACCAGATTTAAGGAGGAGTTTCAATTTAGCATCATTAAATCTATATGGGAAATGCGAAAATTGTATGCAAAAATTGATAAATTTTAATAAAATGTTAGAAAAATTGAGAAATTATGTTTCTAAATCCCATAGAAAAAAAAGAAGTCCTGGAGCCTTCCCACCCCGACGATTTTTAAAAACCAAGGATACTTCTTTGGAGGGTGCGTAGATTCTTCAAAACCCAAATCAAAGGTTTCATTAGATTTTGGGAAAAGAGAATGTATTAAAAATTCATATATTCAGTTCGGGAGAACTATTAGACGAACCAGGAATTATGCCTTCAAGTGGCCGAGAGCTAAGGGGACTTGCCAAAAGCAATCCTGAACTGCAATCCAAAGTTATTGTCGTTATTGGTGGTACAGAAGTGCTTCCAGGTTTTGTGTTTAGCCGCAAGAAATTTCTTTTTATATAAAATATCTTTTTATATATTGTAATTGTAACTTATCAATTTCTCCAGTTGGAAAATTATTTTTATAAGGTAAATTATAATTTTAGTTTTTATAAGAATAATTATAATTTTTTAAAGATAAGGGAAATTATTTTTAGAGGATAAAAGATCAGCTTTAAGAGCATTAAATTTATTCTTTAAAAGTTTTAAATCATTGTTCCACCTAGAGAAAACTGAAAAAGCAAGAACCCGTCGCTTATGAAAGGATTTGAATGCGGACGACCGGACGGTTGAAATCAATAAAATAGCAAAATCATCCAGCAGATCAGAATTCCGAACTAATTCAACTGTTCAATCTAGGGGTAGGATTTTTTAAAAAATTTCAGAAATTTATTGAATCTGTATTTAGTTTTTAAATAAAATTCGGATTTAAATCACATCGCAGATGAACACACACAAACCGGTAATCACTCCGAAAATTGGATCCTTTGCATAACATTTTTGGATGTGTCCAAATCCTCCACCTTTAATACACTGCATGACACTTAAAAATGATTCAATTCTGGCTTGTTCGAAGAGAAGGTAAAGATGAGACAAATTCTTTACATTGTAGTAAGATTTGAGGTCTACTGTTATCACGCAATATGCACCTATTTTGGCTTTAATTGGGAAGTAAATCTTTAAATTGTCATTGTTGAATATTTCATTCTTTTGAATTAACGCCTTTTTAGAGAGTCGGCGTTATATGCGTTATGTGATGCATCAACTCCTGACAAAATAAATTGATGATATCTAGCCTTGGGCCTCCTTATACCTATTTTTTCATGGATTCAACCTTACGGAATTCCAGCAACTGCGTCTCATCTTCAATGGCCACATTTATAGCCAAGCCTCCGCTACTAATTTTATGAATTAAGGTTATCTTAAACGACAAATACCTTTAAAGAATTCTGGGGTTACTTTGTTCTTAACTGAATTAACATTTTTATCAATGGGAGGTTGAACAATCACGACCCTTTGGGGTCTAAGTTGTTGATGAGAAAGAGCTGAAGTAGATGAAGACCTATGAATATGTCGGTTTGATGGAGGAAACCAATATTTCAGAAGCTTTCTTAATAATTTGAGTATTACTATGAAGTTCTCTATTTGTCTTCTGTAGGCTTTGTATATTTTCATTAGTTTGTTCTTTAAGCTTAGTATAATAAGAACATTAACGATTCTTCGAGCTTCTAATAAGCATTCATTTAGTTCAGCGTTGTTTCGCTCAAGTTTTAAAATAGGGTTAGAATATTCATTCAAATTAACTATACAGTTGTTTTCTTTCTCAGAAGGCGAAGCATATGTTTCATTATTACTTCTGTCTTTCAGCAAAATTTCATTGAATACCTTGAAAAGGAAGTGATGTAACTATATATTTCTCCTCTATTACTTTTAATTTTTCTGTCTTCACAGTTGCGCAAGGATGTTCCAAAATTAATTAGTTTTTTTATGTAGAAATTTATATTCCTCGATAGTTGGATCGGCTGGAACAAGCTCAAAAAGTTGGCCGATTTTAGGGCAATTCCCCAAAAGGATTTTCCAAATTTTTATTTCCCAAACGCAATGACATTACTAACAGTCTTATATTTAGTTATTATCAAAAATAAAAGACTCGTAAGAATCCAAATAAATCCAGGGAATGAAAGTGGGTGGATCTGACACAGGAAAGAAAAAGTCAGTGCCGGAAAACGGCAAGCAGATGCTCAAATGCGAGTACGCAAATACTCGAAAAATCAGCCAAAAAAAAAAAAAACGTCAGCAGAGGCTCTGGGGAGAAAAAACGAACTTCACCGAAAGCAGAAGCAACGACCGCACTGTTCAATGGCTGAGTGGGAAGTTAGGGCTGTTAGCGACGGACATTGAAATTTAGAACCTCGGGCAAGTAACGAGGACAATACCTGAGCTATCATTTTCCTCTCCTAACTTCCACACCACGCCTTCGGGAGGACTTGGAGCTTCGACAGATTAAACGTGCATCAGCCCCAACTACACGACGGATTATTGGTGGTATCAAGGCTCGAACCCACGACTCGACGAAAACTACCGGTCGCGACCATGACCACTAAGCTACCACGGTCACAACACACTACCGAATCGAAAGGTTTAATGGGGGATGCTCATGTTTTCAATTGGCGTGAAAGTTATTTGAGGTTTCTTCTCTTTACTTATGAATCCAGATTATTTTTTAGAGGGAATCAATAACATTGTTGGTCTGGCGAGTGCCGGTGACCTGTTATCATTTCAGTCATACCCATGAAAGAGACGTATTTGTAGGGTCCAGTGTATGTGTGTAGACAGGTATTTCTTTGAATGGTCGCATTGACCTTTGCATCATCTCAGAAGGAACCGTTATTGCTCAGACAACATTCTTCATCCAATTCTCACCCTTATGCAGGTGCAGACGGGAACTCCTCTGTCCTGCAAGACGATAACGCCAGACAAAACAGTTTGTTGGTGAAAAGACTAATATGCGTGGGAGTAGGCCAATCCCTTCTCCGGGCTTCAATCCCTTTGAGCATATTGGGATACTCATTGGGATGGAGAGCATATTTCTGCAGTCCCCTTCAGGATTATCGAAATGTCTTGACAAAACAATAGGTTGCGCTGTCAATTATGTTAATTCTTTAAAGTGCCATTTTCTTCTAATAATGCTAGGTTAAAATATTTATAAGACTGAGACGGATTTAAGAGAAGAAATTCATTTAGCTTATTAGATAAAATTTATTTGATTTTTAAGACTCTTTCTTGGTAGGAAGTATGTTTACCACCACCCATTGAATGCTACTTACAGGTTACTGTATGTCTTTTATTTTTCATACTGCACTACAAAAAATATTTATAAAATAATATCTTCTACACGCATTAATTAGAAAGCGGTGAATTTGTTGGTAAATATACTTCTCCCGGTCTCAAAAATGGTTAATAAACACCATTAACTTGAGAATGAAACTGCCGTGCCTTCATAGATCTCAGTGGTAATAACACTTTATATTGAAGCTGATTATACATTGAATTTGGAATTATCGTTTTTTGCTGTGATGAAATTTTGATCCGAGTTTTTTCAGACAAAAAATACGCCTATTGCTTTTATTTTATTCCTTATTTATAAAGCATTGTTTCATTAAAGTTTTTGCCAAATTTTATTAAATTCCAACGCGAATATCACAATCTCATTTTCTTGATTTTTCCTTATATCTTAGAAACCAGTGTATAATTAATTATGCTGCTTGATGTAGAATGTTGAAGAAGCAGTTTTAATTTGCGTTGGAATCTTATTATTTTCTTTTTTGAAAATAATCTCTAGTCTAGGTAATTTTCTTCAAGGTGCCCTTCAATTGAAATGTGAGATTTTTGGTTGACTTTGCCTAACGTTGAAGGGACTTGAACATATATTTTTTTCTAATATCAATATAAAGTTCGTAATAAAATCTTTTTAAAAAGTATAAGTTTGTGAAAAGTATGTGACACATAAAACCATTTATCATATAAATTGCTTAAAATTTCGAAACATTCCACAGATGTTCAGATTTTCAAAGAAATTTTAACTTATTACGTTGAATTATAAGAGATGAAATTTGAAACTTAGAGAAAAAATAGATCGTTTGAAATCGAATGGAAAAGTATAATATTAATCTTTACACGTCAGAGATAACAGGAAAATCTTGAACAGTTTCCTATTTAGGCCTTGATCTTTGAGGGGGATTCTCTAAATTACTTGCACTTAATGTTAGCATATAGAATTCATTTAAATTTGCGTTCTTGTATGTTTTATTTTGGAAGATATATGGAACTAGAACTTTTTCTCATTCTGTATCATGCATTGATTAATTCAGAAATATTCCACTCTGTAAGCAGCCGGATAAAAGATACGGAAAAGAAACTGAATAGAAATTAGCTAGATGTTCTGTGCAGATGTGTTCAGTTTCTTAACAAAAATGCAAGAATATAAAACAACACGCAAAGATTTTAAGCAAAGTAGATTGTAATATATTTTTGAAGAAAATATTTTTTGTTTATTTAATAATTTTATAACGATGTGTATTTCATTACAAAAGAAGTCATGCTACTAATTGTACGGATGGACTACATGAAGTTGTAATAAAAGTATACGAATATATCTCCGAAGGGCTTATTGAAGAACGAAGGGTTAATTTTAACGAAATAAAAGGAGAGCCTAAATGTTCTCTTCCAAATAGCTTTTAAATGCAAGTTCACTTTTATTCTAAAAAGATACCACTTGATCGTACTGTTTTTTGTTCATTATTCACATATTTATGTTGTTTCGATCACATATTTTGTTTGTTGAGTTTTTTGTAAAGGGTTAAAAGATTTAAATCAAAATCATTCGATTTTTCGTGACTTTCTCTCTTTTTTTTAGATCATTTTTCTCATCAGTTAAGTATTTTTCGATACGCTCCGAATACCAAGTGGAAATTTTTCACAAGTCTTTGAAAAGATCAAGATTTATTTTAAATTCAACACAGTTCGAAGAATACGGTCGAAGAACATACTTGTAAAGGAATACAAAAGTATCTAAATATATTCGTGAATCTGGAAACTCGCAAGATATTTAGATAGCTTTTAAAGAGTTGTTTACATAACCATATATCCTCAAAGCTTATATTTTATCATAGTGGACAAATGCTTGTTGTATTTTATCATAGTGGACAAATACTTTATCATAGTGGATAAATTATTTTATCATAGTGGACAAATGCTTCACTTGGCAAATGCTTGTTCATTATAATACTTTGAATAGACTAAAGCTAACACACACACTTACTGTAATAACTTACGTACTATTTTCCTTTGAATGTAAGCGGCAATATTTTCTAGAGAATATCATTCCATTTTCCTCCGAGAACCTAAACTGGCATTTGTAATATAATTATATATTTGTATAAACATGTAATTACATTACATGCAAACATATTTCCATGATAAATGTATATAAATCTAATGAAAGATATAAGACAAAGGCATGAATGTTGTACAGCAAAAGCAGATGATCTGAGCAAGACTGTTTGGCTATTATTTCCTTCAAGCTTCCCGAACACTGCCTTGGCTAGCTAGGTGGTTTGATATTGTTCCCATTGATCAGACCTGGAGCCCTACCAAAATGTTTCCGATTTAATAATTAAGTTTGAAACAATTTGGCAAAAGAAATTAAATGTAAAAGACACCGTTTTCATTCAGAAACTTAATCAATTAATGGCAAGCCAGGTGACATTTTGTATCCAGATTTAAAAGGGAAGAACTTCTTCCCTTCGTAACGAGACGATAGTTGAACCATAAAAAAGGTGGCCAAAAATCGGGGTCGACTTGTAGGACAAATATACAAAAGATTAGATTGAAAAATATACATGAATTAAAACTATTAAAAAATAAAAACAAATCACTCACCAATGTGTTTAAAATCCTCAATTTCCTCATCTGAGGCAAATAGCTGCTCAAGTGCATCCAAGCTTTCGTTGTTGATAGGCTCGTAATATGGGTCCCAATCTGTACTTAATAAATTGATTTCCGTTTCGTCATCTATATCCCTTTACAAATCATCCTCAATGCCATCCATAGTATTGGAAATTCCGTACTTTTTGAAGGATTTGTTCGAGGTTATAGGGTGCATGTGAGATCGTGTATCAGTATGTGCTTCAATATGAGGTACTGCCAGATGCAAGAAAATAAAATTTGTTCCAAATAATGTTCGGTGTTAAACTAAATTAATACTCCGTTGATAATTTGGGGATCATTGTGTAGGACAGATATATGCTAAAACTATAAGATTTTGAAGAACCTCGTCGAACCTTTATACCTTGTCTTATCTGAAGTTCGCGTAATCTGCCGAAATATGTGGTAAATATATTATACATACAAAATTCATGCTGCCAACTCCCCGCTCCCCATATAGTGCATTATATATACACAAGGAAATCCAGAGAGTAAGTTCCGTTTCGCAACACAAGAACAGGAAGCAAGTACATGGAACTAACCTTTATTAAGTAATGAGCAATAATGGTCAAACTATTTTTAGACATTGGTACTACCATTGTTTAGGCATTTATCGCAGCAGAACACGAGTGTTTGGATGTCTTTGTCAAAGAACGATGCCACCTGCGATTGAAACTATTGGATAGCAATGGATTTAAAATCGTTATCATTCCGGAACTATTTTCCAGTAAAAAAGAAATTCACGGACTTCACGGGCTTATTTGGTATGAGATTTTTTGGGAGGGAGATCAAAAACTTTCAATCGTAAGGCCTTTTTGCTTGACATGTGCTATGTGTGGTCGTGCATTGTCACGAATGAGCAAAATTTCTCTCCAAAGAATGCTACGACTCTTATTCTGTTTTATGGGACACAGTTTTCTAAGCGTCTCCCAAAAATGTGGTTCGTAGAATGGTAGTCCTCGTGCTATGAAATCCACTAGAAAACGCCGTGTCGATCTCAAAACAATATACACATCAATTTATGACGCTTGATTAGTGGCTTGGCTTTCATCTGTGTTGACGATGACGTATGTTTTCAGTCCATCTAGTGCAGTTTGGATTTCGAGGTTACATGACACACCCACACCAGTGACGATCCAGCTTAAGATGTCATCGCCCTATTCGTTGTTCCGTGTCACGAAGTCTAGAGCATTACCCTGAAGTTTCAATCTCTATTGCCCTGTTAGATTGTGAGGTACCTACCAAGAAAATAGTTTTTAGAATTTCGGTTTTTGGCCACAATCTCGCTCAGAATTGACCTTTAAACTTAAAGAAATTCCCAGGAAAGTGTCGATATGGTGAAACATCTGTTCTCCATAATCTTTGTATTCAGTGCTACAATGAAATCATCACATCAATCAGAGATGGGCGCCCGCTTGTTCCTTATCATAAAATTTTCCACTTCCTTCATTGATGTGTTGCGCTCACTTTTCTGACCATGGAAGCTCTCATTGCACTTAGTTCGTAAACTTCACAAATTTATCTAGGTTTTGGTGTTTCTCGTATTGAGATTTCGGATGACCGACCGTATCTCACACGAAATGGGATGCTCGATAGTTTTAACCATTTTAAACTCTCACCAAAAAAGCGCCCCATTAATCAAAGATCTGAAAATGCCTTTGCTCACCTGCTAATAACTCAGCAGAAAAAACGCGCATGCTTGTTACGCTGATTGGTCGTGTGAGTGATTTAGGTTACGTTAAATGATGATACCTAAAAAGTACTATTTACACTATTTTTTTGATAGTTATTTTAAAATACTAAAATAGATATTTACAAGATAAAGTGCTTATCGTACTTACATGTGCAATGCAAATGTAACAACATTTTAGGTGCTTGTTGCACGCTGAAAAAGTGTTGCAATGTTTTTTGAGTTGTATGAATGGGTCACGTCTCTTCCAAAACCATGAGACATAATACTTTGCTTTGGTTGGATAGTTGAATGTAACAAACCAGCTATTGGTCCTGAGCACTCCAACCAGGGCAGGAATTTCTCCTCCAGCAAACCTGTACATTTGATGCGGGGGTGTTCTTGGCTCTTAGGAGAATTAGACTGTAAAAGGTCAGAGTTCATGAGAAACAGAAATGTTCTCACAAGTCCATCTATCTTAAATGAAAACCTTGCCCGATGTAAGGGAGGACCATTAATGAATTTGTTAAGCGTGGTCGTCGCATACTTCAATGTTAGCGGAGTTCAATGTTAGAGAGTTGATGACCTGGGAGTGAAGGTGGCATATCCAACCCTGTACCAGTGAATCCGAAGAAGGAAGTTGACCAATCGCATTTTTTTGTTGCGTTTTTATCAACCACACTAAAAGAAATGTCTCCTTCGGGTTAGTTATTAAACGTTTTAATTTCTTGCGTTGTTGTTCAAGAGAGCCGTTGCACGAACTAACGCACTTGAACTAATGAACGCAGCTATTCCGCGGCAGAAATGGAAAACGCAACTTACTTTCTGAATTACCCACGTAATATTATAATAATCTACAACCTGTTACAGCGTTTATTATGTTATATTCCATTCGTACACTTTTGTTCAAATTTTAGGTAGTTCAATTTTTCAATTTATTTACCCCATTTATTAATGCTTTTCGTGGATTTCATATTTTTTTCTCTTTGTTTCCTATTGTTTTGTTTTTCGTTACTTGAGTTTAGAAATTTATCTATAATTTATAATGATTTTCTTAGATAATATTTTTATATTTTTTAATTCATTTTTCTTTACTATTTCCTTTTACTTTCTTTAGATTTGTTTTCACTAATTATATATATATATGTATGTATAATATACATACATTAAAAAGTCTCCGGCCTACCATAGTAAAACACATTTTGTTGGCAAAATCATTATTCAACATAATTCCCTTCTAGGGTGATACACTGATTATAGCGACCCTCCAACTTTTCGATACCATTTTTGTAGTACGATTTGTCCTTTGCTTCAAAATAGGCCTCAGTTTCGGCGATCACCCCTGGATCCACCATTGTGTGTAAATCTTACATCTTGGCGATTTTATTAGAGGTGTTGGTACTCAAACAAAATAGGCAGTTATTAGAAATTAATCTTTGATTTTATTGAACAATGCAGGTGCACTTTTTCGATTAAATTGTCCGAAACATGACGAAACAAAACCGGCGAAGTTGCGTGGCTCCCGTAACAAGTGTCAGCAGAGAAATAGGTTGTTCGATTGAACAAAATTCTTACGCATGCTAGAAAAGAAAAAGGAGATTTTCCGGAAAAGTTTTGTTGATTTTGCTATTTTAAAATTTGGCTCGTGGTGCTCTTAAAAAACATAACACGCACGATACCAAAGGGAAATTAGTTTATTTCAAAGTGGAGATTAAGGAAGAGTGAAAGGCGTTAAGAACAATTAAATTAAAATAAAGACACACACATAGTATGTATATTATATATAATTGTACTCTTTCCGTTGTGCAATAATGTAAATCAGTTTCAAGTCTTAAATATTCAAAAAAAATTACGGAATTCGAAAAACGAAATGAGTTACAAATCCATTTTAATCTTACTCTGCGGTGGACACAGACTTCTTTTATGGGAAGGGGTTATATTTTAAAAAATATGTAAACAAAAGTATAGACATACGTTAAATACTAAAAATTTATGGACTTTTTTTCAGTTTTTTGGTCTATATGAGAAAGGCTTAAATTCCCACCCCTTGTATATGCCACTCAATTTACATATTAGAAAATGGCTCTTCGCTTATAACCAGTTTGATATCTCTGCTCTAAGGCGATAAGACGTCCTGAGCCACGGTCTAGGTAATACTTGAGCTGGTACTTCACTTTTCTATCATATCATGTGGGGTCTTTGATCTCTACTGCTATTTTGAGTGGCCTTATTATTCTACAGAATTTATCTCTTATGGACTGCAACAAACTGCTTGGAAAAAAATCGCCATCCGAGACGCTCGTGACCATGACCACTTATCACTTCATCCTCCAAGGTCTTTCGGAAATTTTGTATCAAATATAAATTTTTTTTCCTTGTAAAATTGTATCGTAACATTAGAATTCGTAAGAATCATTATAATCATTACTGGTTTTTTTAATTACCATCATACGTATCTTATTTTCGCTTTTTTTTTAAAAGAGAAAACTCACTCGATAGTGTGAGGTTAAAAGTTTGGGAGTGTTTCTTTACAACCGTAGCTGACAGAGGACGTTTACAACTGCATCTGAGACCTTACACATTTGATTCAACGCAGACCTCTGACATTTTGTTCGCTACGATTTAAAATAATAGCCTAAACTCCCTAAAACTTTTTTTTAAAACATCGCACTCTTTCATCGTCGCAGGAAAGGCTCCATCGGGAGGAGGTCTACTCTTTCGCTTCAAATATTGATGGACGAAATTTAAAGAAAATATGTTCCTTGTGACCGCAATCCCTTCGCGATGAATCGGTAATGAGACGCATTCTAAGAAAGTCCGGCCCTTGTAATTGGCCGGACGCCAAACTCCCTTCGAGGCTTTTAGAGATTGAATTATCGAAAAACTAATTATGGCACCGTGTATTTGTGTTCCATCTTGCCCTCTGTTAAGGGGGCTAATTATTCTCACGCCACCTCTTCTAAGGAGAGCGCTGTCAAAATATAATTCATTTATGTTCCTGTCTCATGATTAAAAAAAGTATACTTTTTTCCCTTTTTTTAATTGAAAATGTGTTAAATCACTGAATAGATTCTTTTCATACGTGCTAAAATTTTAAAAATCGAAAGACGGGGTAAAACTTTTTCTCTCTTTGTGCTTATCACGTACATACATAAATATGGCTATTTACGAATAGTTCGAGTTTATGAATTTCCTTAATTCTTTATTACAAATTCTTATTTTTTTTTTATTTAATTCTTAAATTTCTAAGTTAATTTACACAAAAATTTTCATAATATCTCTACTTCTATTAATTTATATAAAAATTAATAGAGGTAGTTAATTTTTATGTAAATTAGTTTTTAATTAAATTTATTAAAAACTTTACATAACTTCTCTGCTTCTATTAATTTATGTAAAACTTTGATTTATATAAAACTTAAAATAATCTGTTTCTGTCTTGACACGAGTTCCCTCTTTTTGATTTGATTGTTTTATTAACGTTACACGAGAAGCAACACGAGGGCTATTGGCAGAATGCCTAAGGAGACCGAACTCACCCAAAGGAAACTGCCCCCGGAGACAATAGCCCCCTCATTCAGCATTTATTAGCAAAAATAATTTTTTTTTTTACAATAAAAGAGGGTAAAATATAACAGTACATGTTTGAATGAAGATCATGAATTATTACATAATTTTGAAATTCAAAAATAAAAGCTTACAATGCGTTTACAAACAAACAAAGTGTGATGTCATAGTTCTCATACATTTTTTTATTATTTTTTGCAATACATTTCAATCTGTTTCCTCTGACCTCACGATTTCTTGTTAACAATGGATGTTTTATGACCCTCTCCCACAGTCAGTCTTCCCGGAGACGACCGGCCACAACGCAAGGTACAAGGAATGCACACAATAAGGAAAATTGAATTATTCAGAAATGAAATCAAAAATTAAAGCAATTACGAAATTTGTTAATTCATTTTAAGAGCTGTAAGAATACAGGATTTAAGCTTGAAATGCAAAATAGGGTTTTCCCACATGGATTTCAGCCAAATAGATTTTGCATCAATAACAGGAAAATTTAAATGAAAAGTTTTGGTAAAAGGTCAAGAGAAAACGTAGTGGTCAGCATCTCTAACAGAGCCACAGTGACATAAATTTGTATTTTTCAAATGGAAACTATTTAAATAACAAACGAATGCACCATGACCAGTTAAGAAGCGTGTAAAAAAACATGAATTGGTGTAAAAATTCAAATATTGTCTTAGAATAAAGGAAGGAAACCTGAATACGATATTACTAATTGACCATCAGAACTCCCAGCCAGAAAGAAGCTTATTTTTTATAATCTTAACTATATGAGATCGAGGAGCAGGGACATTCATTCCCTCGCCACCAATGACCACGAGTTTTGCAAATGAATCTGCAGTTTCGTTGTGATAATCTCCAACGTAATCCCGAACCTAGTATAAGTTGTAAAAATCCGAATATAAGCTGCTAATTTTTCTTTAACGATATTAATGAAGGCCCATTGAAGGCAATATTGATGATAAACTCTCAAAATAAATCATAACGAAGTTATGAGAGACGGTCCACAATTCGTCTAATCTGATTGCCGAAAGTTCGGCTAGGAAAACTGAATTATAAGAATTTAGTTTAAACATGTAAACCCTATTTATGACACCTCGGTGGAAGACACACATGGCGAACCCAGTTTCGGACTCAATCCGTGATCCGTCGAAGTAAATTTCCCAAAATTTGTTAAAGAAAAGAATTTGTTTTTCAGAACGAACAGCTCTCAGTGAATGAATCTCAGTATTTGAATCAAAAGGGATATAAATCAGGTGAAAAAAGTTTGAATTAGGCTGCTTCTCAATTTGATATTCAAGAAAATGAAATTTTAGGTTAAGATGAATAAAAGGGACCCCGACAATTACTTGCAAGCAGCAGTTAGATACGTCCTGCTGGCCGTGGTAGTTTTTTAAATTTTTAAAAGCTATTGACTAGGGACCTCGTAATTCTTAACCTCTGTCAAGTGACGAGGACGACACCTGAGCTGTCACCTCCCTCTCCAAACTTCCACACTCTACCAACAGGAAGACTTGGGGCCCCGGCTTATTTAACGTGCAAAAGCCCTTCTACACGGCTGGGTCCAACTTTTCGTAACCACACTCAGAAAACGCCCTTCTGACATTCATGTGCTGAACGTTCTCACCGAGAGGAGTTTTGAAGGTTATTGTATTGAATGTATACCCCTTGTATTCGACTGCCTTTGGTCAAGATGACGATTGGACACAATCTCATTACGGCGGTCATTATGTAAGATGTAAATTGGAATTTAAAGTATATGAACTAATTATCTTTAAAAAAGAAGAAAAATCTGTCCATCTCATTCTGACTGTCAGCTAAGATGTGCCTGACGGGGGTGAGTTGGAGTCCTGATTTCTTAAAACACATTCTTGAGAGGTAATGAGGTGTTATGCGTTAAATTCTAATTCCTCTTATGATATAACGTGGATTGATTGATTATTAACATCGCACTTTGGGGCAATAGCAAATCTATTGGCGAGGTATTCCTCATTTTGCCCATGATAAAAAAATGCTATTGGTCAAGTGACGAGGTCGATACCTGAGCTGGCAACCCACTCTCCTAATTTCCACACGTTCCCAGCGTGAGGACTTTGAATCTTGACAGATTTAACATTACTGCACTACCGATGAACTGTGGAAGTTGAGAGAGTGAGGTACCAACTGAACTTGAAAGAAATGCAAAATGGCTCCAGCTATTGTGTAGTTATAACGCAACATTAACTAAACACTAATGCTTTTACAAATAAAATAAAATAACATTTCCTTAAATGTCATTAACATAAGATTTAACGTATTCGTATATACGATGTTACTGTATATTTCAAAATAAATTATATGCACTTGAGATATTATTTTTAGAAAAATGTGCATTTATATTAAACTTTGCACTTTAATATCGAATTCTTGTTTTATAATGGGTTCTTTCCAATCGACATGGACTTGTAAAAAAAGTGTGTATATCGAAGGAGAGCTCTTATTTACAATAAAACCTATCAAAATAGACAATTCAATAAGAGGAGTGACAATTTTTATTTAGCTGTATGCTACTATTTTTCGAGTAATACATGCAGAACAGATGTTGCTTTCTTAAAAGTATATTTAAAAAAATTATTTAAAAAGTTGAATAGTTGGTACAGAAAGTTTATGTACTAACTTTATGTAACATTTCTAAAATTTATATCATTATCTTGCGCGCATGAATATTATTTTGACGTTCTATTGGTTATGTGTGTGCATTTCAATATTGATACAAACAAATGGTAATATGAATTATACGGGAATAAAATATTTAGAAAAATGCTATCAAATTTTAAAATTTTTCCAAATATTCATAAATTATCATAATTGATTAGACAAAATATGTTTTGCTCGTTACATTTATTTTTCTTGAAGATTCTGCTTTTAAATTCAAATGTCTTCGAATCCAAGGATTACTAACACATCAATCAATAACTCCCGAGACTAACCCAGAGATGGCACTCGTAGTAAACCAGTAACCAGGTCTTTCTAAGAGTACTAACGCTGCTTGAAACGTGTCAAATTTTAGTCGATCGGACAGAAACAGCTGGTTATCGAGGTTTGAATTAAAGTCGTTTGTAGTTTGTTTAAAAATGGAAAAAAACCGAGTTTCTCGTGTTCTGATAAAACATTGTTTTTAATGGAATTAAAGAAGAAACACCGATACAAACAAACAATGGATTGAAAAATGTTACCCGGACTCTTGTCCATCAAAAGCAACGATTTGTCGGTGGTTTGCCGAGTTTAAACGTGGTCGTACCGACACAAATGACGCGGAACGCTCGGGTAGACCTGTGGAAGCCGTTACACCGGAAAATGTGAGTGAAGTGACAAAAATTATAATGAAAGATCGTAAAGTGAAGCTCCGTGAGATTGCTGAGATGACACAGATATCATATGGAAGTGTATTTACTGAAAAAGGTTTTTTGAAGTGGAGTGAAAAAGGTTTTTTCCAAGTGGGTGCCGCGATTGCTTTCGATGGAACAAAAACAGCAACGAGTCGATGATTCAGAAAGCTGTTTATCGCTATTTACTCGCAACAAAAAAGATTTCTTGCAAAAAGTGGGAAAAAGATTTGTGGAAAAGCGTTGGAACGATTGTATCACCCTAAAAGGTGATTAACAAAAGGTGTTATGTTGATGAAAAAAAAAAAACCTTTGCAAAAAAAATGTTGTTTTCAATGTTAGTCTCGGGAGTTATTGATTTATGTGTTAGGTTAAGATGCATGGAAAATAAGGTACTTCGTGAGAGATGACTACTATTTAGAAGACTGCTGCCACAAAAATCTTCTTAACAAGAGATGCTTATTCAAATCATTTGTTACAATGAATGGCTGCTTATTCGTGGGGGAATACGCCTCGTTATTTGAGGAAATATACAATGGCATCCCATTCTCCACATCCACATGACACCAACGCGAGAATTTTGAGCCTCGGCAAATTTAAAATCGACCAGCTTCTCTACATGATGGGTCTTTCGTAGAAATGGGACTCGAACGCTAGTCTGGATACCATGAACATTCGGCTACCGAGAATTAAACATGGCGTGTTAGTGAGCATTGGTGGAGTTTAATGGCGCGAGAGCCAGATGCGACTATGCTGCGCCAAACAAGATAAAACTGTGTGATCCAGACGATAGAAATTTTTTTTTTTAAAAAAAGGGAAATAAAAAGTGTTCGACAAAGAGGCAGGGCTGAAAATAGAGAAGGATTGCTAGAATATCCCAGGGGTGCGTCACTCCTGTTTGCCAAAGACAGTAAATTCCACGGGAAAGGAAAAAGATCACTAGAGTGCCTCAAGTAAGGAATGCCCAAACCTACCTGAAGTAGGTAAGCCTCCGGGGCGAATTAAACATGACATTTGATGCATTCTAAAAAGCTTCTGACAAAACTCAAAATTCCATTTTAAACTTGTTTATTACCAAAGCAGATAAACACTCATATTAGATAGGGTATATAAATTTACAAATAGGTTCAAAGACATAATTTCGGATCAGCACTGCCGTGAACGCACCTTGCGTGGGAATTTTACTTTCTCTTCTGCCTCTATCTTCAGAGTGGGATATCAACAAACATTTCATACAGGGAATACTCGGGGTCAGTGTTGCCTCAAAACTGGTGTTTACTGAATGCGTTAAAAATATTAAAGAAGTAACGAATCAAAAGTGATTAGGGAGATAAGGAATCCAATCAGTAATGACAGTGCTGTAATCTGTGCTCATGTTAAAATCAGTATTTCTTAGTCTATCGATCTTTACATTTCTTTGGGGATGATCGAAAATAGACTTAAGATAGAGCTTTTTCGTATGAAACAGCTTTTATTAAAGGGTCAAAAGGTTTAAGAAGTGATGCACAGTTGCTGTGGTGAAGCGTTAGAGATGAAAAAAAAAGCAAACATTAATGCATTTATTATTTAAAAACTAGTTGTAAAACTCTTACTGTAATCGCTATTCATTTCGTCGACTGTATTGACATGGAATTTGGATGAAACATGTGTCGATCCTGGATAAAGTAAATTATTCGATACCTGATGAAAGAAATTGTATAGGTGATAAAGTTTCAATTAAGTGTCTTTCAGTAAAGGAGGCCGCAGCAGCCTAGTGGTCATGGTCCCGGACTCGCGGTCAGTGGTTTTCGTCGAGTTGTGGGTTCCATCCCTGGTACCACTAAATACACGCCATGTAGCGAGGCTGATGCCCGTTATATCAGATGCGGTCCAAAGCGCTCCCGTTGACGTGGTGAGGAAGTTTGGAGAGTCAGAGACTAGCTCATGTGTCATCCTCGTCATTTGACTGATGCTCAGAATTTCGAGGACTAATGCCAATAGCCCTCGTGTTGCTTCTAATGTGACGCTAATAAACATTCACAATCATATTTCAGTAAAGGGACGTGCGAGTGGCAACCTATGTTTACCATACATTTTTAATTTGATTTTCTATCGGAAAACAGTGAGTCATATCTTATGCCTATTTTGTTCTGCGCTTCAGTTTCCTGACTTCGGTTAGCTACCTTAAAACAATTTATACAATTATAATAGCATTTATGTTGTCGTTTTTTGTTTGTTTGTTAATTGTAGGATCTTTACTTAACGGCATTCTAGTCTTAGAGAAAGAACGCGTAAATTAATGTAGATACTACCAGGTATACAAGTATGAAATGTGCATCCCCCCTAAAAACATGTTAAATTCGGAAGAATGATAAAAAAAAGTTTTTAATTCTAAGTATGCTTCTTCGCTTGTTATACATTTCCCCCATCTTTTGGGCAATTTGTGAATACCACGACAGTAAAAGTCTTCCCCTTGTGCAACAAACCATTCATTGAGACATTTTTCCTCATCTTCGTAGGAGCCAAGGAGCTGCTCAGCAAGTGCGTAACCCATCGATGCAAACAAGTGCTAATCGGAATGAGCCAAGTCTGGTGAGTAAGCCGCATGGGGTTGAGCTACCCAGCTGAGTGCTTCCAACGTGTTGCGAACCGTTTTTGCCGTTTTTGATGGAGCATTGTCATGGAAAAAAATGACTTTGTATTGCCCCGTTCTATATTCAGACTTTTTTTCAAGCAGCGAATGGTTCAAATCGGTCAATTGTTGTTAGTAACATTTAATATTAACCGTTTCCTCAGGCTTTAGCAGCTCATGATAGACCACGCTCCTTTGACGATGATCCATCTGCACAGAAAGACGATGCTATGTGTCTACCAAACACATAGCATCGTCTTTCTGTGTAGATGGTGCCCCTGGATCTACCCACGATTTTTTGAGCTTGGGATTCTCAAAATAAATCCACTTTTTATCTCTAGAAACGATACGGTACAGAAACGACTTCCTTTTGTACCGAGTGAGCAAAATGTCACATATTTTTCCTTGACCGGTCTTCTGAATCTTTCTCATCTCTTATAGCCGATCGGAAACAGTTTGTAAACTAATAGCCCAATAGCTTGGCGAGTTGTTTTTGTATTTGCGATTCATCTTCTTACAACAATGCTAGAAATTCCACATCTTCGTATTTTTTGCCGTTTTTTCACGTTCTTTGTCTGCAACATCGAAGTCACCACTTTTGAAACGCCGAAACCATCGTTCACACGGATCTTGCAATAGAACATATTCACCATAAGCTTCTAGAAGTGATCAGTATGATTCAGCAATAGTTTTCTTCAAATGAAAAAAATAATACTGCTGTCCACGAATGCTCTTTGCTCGACATATTGAGAACAACAACACAACACTATGCAGACACTTTTCTGATTTATCACTAGTGCGCATCTGACACTTGTTGATGACACAACAAAATGGCGTAGTGTCAAATATTTATAGCACAAACTGTATTAGTGCGCCATCTGTTGTCTGAAATGTGTATTTCATATTTGTACACTTAATACAACGACTTTTGGGGTTAAATTTAGCTTTAGTTTCATCAATGTCGCTTTAGAGTAAAGAGTTGATTACCGATTACATCAATTTGAAAACCATGATCATTCGACATGGATGATACTTGAGATGGGGGCCTCTCTTTTTTAGCTTCCATGCCACATCACGATGATTTTGAAAATAAATTCCATTTAACATGCAGCTACCCCCTTTATTCTTTACGACGGATCTTGGAACTGGAAAATTCAATCCTGTTCGAACGAATCATCGTCTGAATAAATTCAGGACGTCACTGATATAAACTTGTGCAAATTAATTGGGACATAGTAAAAATGTCATTTTTTTAGATAACTATGCATTTATTCATTCTATACATTTTCTAGTATGATGTATGTCCTCCCTTAGCAGAAATGACCTCTTGTCAACGTTTTGGCATTGACTCCATTAGATTTGCTCACATGCTCCTGAGTTCATCATCATAAAACCGCACTTGAATTGCATTGTTTATTGTGCGTTCTTTTGTTGTACAATCCATCTTACCTAAACGCCTCTTCACAATTTTCCACAGGTTTTTAATGGGATTTAGGTCTGGTGAATTTCCAGGACAATCAAGCACTTTAATTTGATCTTCCAGCATAAAATCTTTACCAGTTTTGAATTGTGATAAGAAGCCAAGTCGTATTGAAATGTTCCGCTTAAGGTTTTCATGAATGAAATATTCTTTTGCCGTAATATTTCGATGTATTTAGTCAAATTCAGCATGCCTTGAACAGTAACAAAGTTTTTAGTGTCATTTGTCGACAACCTCTTCCCCCCCCCCCAAAAAAAAAAAAATCCAGTTCTGCGGTCATTTTACAGTCTGTTGGATATGGTCCTACCTCAGAGGTTCACAATCTCTTCATTTCTGAACTTCTGGAATGAGAAAATAAATGAATTTCATCATTAAAAACTACTTTCTTCCAGTCGTTAGCAGTCTGTTCATGATTTGAACTTTTTTTACCCATACTAAACGTTTTCTCCTTATGTTAGGAGTTAAAAATTATTTTATCGTTGGTTTCCTTGCCTTACGGCCAGCGTCCAGAAGCCTTCGCCGTACTGCTAAGCTACTCGCATCTAAAAGAGATGCCAATAAATCCCTTTGAATGTGTAAGCTTGTTTTCCTTGGATTAATTTTGCTATTTCTTATTAGAATTTTATCAGTTTTTGCAGTAGTTTTTCGCTTTCTTCGACATGTTCCTTTTCGAAGACGCTGATCCGCATTCTTGGAATGAATTTAGGATTTCATGAAGCATTTGATTTGCCTACACCAACTGCAGGAGCTATTTCTCTAAATGTTAGAAAAGTGTGATCTTTCAAAGCTATAATTTTAGCATGCTTCCTTGAAGTTATATCCATTTTTGAAAAATGCGAAAGAGAGAGCAAACACTAACAATTAACTGGCTCACTCAATGGCTTACAACTGGAGAATAGTTAAGTACTTCTACATTAAAACCAGTTAGATCGATCAGTCACACCCACTCTAAGCAGAAAAATCCGGTATTAGGTGGTTCACACTCAATCTAAAATAAAATCGGTTTGAAGTGGTTTCAGACACATCTACCGAAAAAATAGCTTGTCCCAATTAATTTGCGCAGTACAATAAGAAACTGGCGACAGGAATTGAATTGAAAGGGAAAAAAAACATAACACATGTGTTAGGCATTTCAGTCAAATTCCAGAAGTCTTTCCATTTTTTGAGACTTCAAAATGTGAATATCCCTAAAATTAATTTACTCTATACATAGAATAAATTGTAGTTGTTACTTCCAACTCCAAGATCATCCAAAAATAGTTTTAATTTCCAATACCTGTCTGTAGCTTATCACCACGGATTTCTGTTTAAATTTAAAATGTTGCTCATATTTCCCGTTTAGCCTTTAATATAAGCAGCGAGATTAAATAAAATATATTGGGAATTATTTTTTTATAAAAATTTATAGATAGTTTTTTGATTTTTAATATAAACAATTCTACATAAATCAAGTGATAACTACAACAAGGTATCTGGTACTGGATCTGTGAATGCTTCATAATGTCTTTTATTAAAAAAAACCTGTTACCTGCTTTTCAGTTATGGGATGAATAAATTCGTTGTTTTAAAAGCTCTCCTTAATAGCTTAATGAGGTTGTTTTGCATATGAATAGAAAAAGGAAGTTAAATGCAAATCAAAATTATGATGCCTTCTCCAAGAAAAATTCACGTCGTTAATTAGGAAACTTTTTTTCCTTTTTAAGAAGATAAAAGTGAAGTGTTGGCGGGGGAAAGAATATTTTAATTTTAAGATAAGTAGAGTGTTGCTTGCATTTCTTATGTTGTATTTTTGATTAATGAAGTTTTAAATTTTATTTTTCTACAGAAGGGAGAGGGTGCAATTCTCAAAACGAGTCATCTTTTAATGTATGCATTGCTGCACATTTTTTAAAATTTCTACTCAAATCCATTTCACAACTCCAATGTTAAGGAAACATATATTTTATGTGTTATTTTTTGTCGTAATATTATAACAAACATTTAATTTACTTAATACAAATATGAACCCTTAATTAAAAATTGCAAGCAATTTAAATACAAAACTGATTTAAAACTGCACAGCAAAAATCAAGAGAAAAGTATTACTGAAAAATAAAAAAGGAGACGTGTAATTTAAATACTGTCCCATACTTTGGAATTGAAAAAGTGAAAGTAAGTAAAATTTAACTTAAAAATAATGTATGCTTATTAATACGTACTTATAAAAATATTTTTTAAACTAATAAAGTTAAACAACTTAATGGTTTTATTTTATGGGATATAGAGCAACAAAGGCTGTTATCCCTTTTAAACTCATCTTTTAATTCAATAGATATCTAAGTTTTTTCATCTTCTGCAAGAATGTTCTGAATATTTGTTTATTATCTACTGCATTGTTCAAAAGTTCTATGAAAGTAATGTTATGCTGTGAGTCTGTCGCGAGTATATTCCAGAGGTGGTTTTTATGGGACACAAATTTATTACAATTCAAGTGAATATGCTCTAAATCATTGATACGGTTGCATGTACTACAAATTGCATTATCATGTAGATTGAATTTGTGTAAAAGACCAAGAGAGTTATAATCATTTTACTGATGATTCGAGTGCTAAGTATTGCCTCCCTTCTACATTTTGTCCAATTGGATGTATATCTATGGTTGGGATGTTCCCTAAAACACTTCGAAATATTTACTTGAATAAAAATTTCCGTTGATTCTTTTCAAAATGTTTCTGAAAATATTACAATTAGTGTCTTCTGGGGCAATCCATTTGACACAGGACTCCGTCATTGAACTTGCGAAACTGCCTGTCTGTCTTTCCAAAAAAATTTCGAGTGCTCAAGAATCGAAAGTAATATCGTCTCATAATAAAATTGCATTGTATTAATGACTTGATGGTTAATCTATGAATAACTTTTGGTGATTGGATATTATGACTTTAAGTGAAAATAGCTCAGAATAGATATATGAAAATATTGACAGCTTCTTGTCTAATTCAGTTAGATCACCTAAAGTTTGGCATATGGGTAGTGTTTATTTTGTAGGCAAACGATGCATATTTCGTGATACCTGCTATAATGTTATTTTTGTTTTGGAAGCATCCTCAGCCACTAAGAATTAAGGGTTCACTGTTTATCCAAAAATTCCACTTATAGTTAATTTGTAAATGTTTGTCTTGAAATCTAAATTCATCGGTATATATCTCACATGGAAGCTCCGTGAAGAACATCAATCTAGGCATGAATACAATTTGTTCCCTATTAATATTTTAAGTATGAAAAATATTAATGATACTCGTTTTGTCTCCTTCCAATACTTTTAGATTCATTATGCAGGACTTTTGAAATGCCAAAGAGAATATTTACCGTTCAATAATTGAATTACTAAAAAAATATTTGTAAATATCTTATTTTTTCTGAGAGAGTTTCTTGTTCAGGAAATTTTAAAAGTACAATGTTTGGTTTCCAATGCGATTCGAATGACTTACGTTACATTGAAAAATTTCAGCTGGTTATCTGGCCTATTATTTATGATATGACAGGGGCAATAAAATGCACTGCAATTATCATTATTGGTTAATTTGGTTAAATCTGCAGCTCTCTCGGACCATGATACTGATATGCCATACCTTTAAGACCATTAATATTTTTCAATATTTTATTTTTCATTTGATTTATTACAGATATATTTTTCCTGTTTGGAAAAATATATTCCCAGATATTTAATGAAAAATTGCTATGGGGGGAATCCAGTTAACAATGTTAGGAAATGTTTGAATTCTTTTATTGGAAAGTTTCGCTGTTGCATTCGTACTTTTATCAAGGCTTAAGGAAAGTTTCTAATAATTACACCATTGTGTTATTCTTTCTAAAGTATTTTGTAATGTTCTTCAGACAATATCCAGGAATTGATGGAAGCAGTAAATAAAGATGTCAGCGGCATATTTTGAGCATTCTACTCCTGATCCCAACGTTTTGAAGAGTTCATGCATTTAGATAGTAATAATATGGAGAAAGCACACTGCCTTGAGGTATTCAGAATAACTTTTAGAACAGCTACCATTTAGACAGCTTTCTTCGATGAAAAACAATCTCGCCATCAAATCTGTAATGATCTTAATGTGAGAAATTTATGTATTCAAACTGCCATTTTCCCTGTTATTTTAATTGGAAAACACTTATATAAAAAGCCATCTACATAAACTGAATTGTAACATTCCTTTATATCCAAGCTTATTCCCACAAAGAATTTTTTTTCCCAATTTGACATCTTCAATATCTTTGTGCATGAGATAGTAGTAGTTCTGTTATCTTTAAAAGATACAAATCCATAGTGATGAAAATGAAGCTTACAATACATAGTCATAGAGAGAAAGTAGGGGCTAAAATTCTTTCGAACGTCTTTGAAAGTTAAATTTATTGCTATATATGACGATATCTTAGATTTATTTTCGCAGGGTTTCGGAATCGGAATATTAATTGCATTCTTCCAAGACAGAGGTACTATTGAATTCTGAAATAGGTGTTGAAAATAGTTTAGAACAACGTTATAACTCAATTTTTTTAGAAAAGCAGCTATAATCTAATTTACACCTGGGGTCGTATTTTTAGAAGGTTTTATTTAATATAGAACTGTGGAATTCCGCATTAAATAGGTTGTTTTCTTTACTGGAATAATTCATGGGCAGTGCTCGGGTGAATCGTTATTGGATGCGAAAGAGTTCGAAAAATATTAGCTGTTTTTTGAAGTTCAGCTATACGAGAAATTATTGCTCTGTAGAAATTATTGCAGGTGCTGTTCCACCATGTTAGTAATGATATGTTAAATAGTCGAACTTCTGTAGTACTGTTTCGAAAATATCCCGGAGATTATATCGGTGAGGTTACCTATTTTATTTTCAGTATTTTCTATTGAAATTCGTACCTATTTATTCATTATCAGTCTATTTTTTAAAAAAAGAAATAGAGTCTCATACTCTGTTGAAGTAAATAGAGCTCGGTAATGATGGGAAAATGATCACTGTTATAAGAGCAATCCAATACATTGTAGCCATATAAATTTGAGGAGCATAGGGGAAGATAGATGAAGACACTTGCACCTAATATATTACTTCTGTGAGTTGGAGCAGTTGTGTTAAGCTGAGAAAAATAAATGTCAGTTAACCATTTCATAAAATCATTACTATAATGTGAAATGTGATTGGAACTGCACATCGGGTAATGGAAGTTAAAATTTCCAAAAATGAAAGTAACCGGGTCTATTAAAGATTCTAAAAACGATATTGAGTCCCCGAGATGTATATAGATTTATTATATAAAAGAAAATGTTGTAAATAAATTGGTTTGAATAACTGAAATTTCAAAATATCTCATGACTGTTCTGAATAGAGATTTTTCGGGTAGATATATTTATTAGTACTATAACACACTAACTTCAAAACGAGACTGTAGACGGCGCCACATGATGGGAAGTCTTTAAAGTAAAGGTGTGGCTCTGCATCCCAATGTTTTTTGGCAGAGAGAGCTGGGATTTCGTGGAGAAAGGTTTGCCTTGTTACTGTTCAATCCTGGGCTATGTTTAAGTTAACTTGTGATAAACTTTTTCCTTCTAAATGTTACTGTCAATTGTTTTAATTCCATCCTTGTAACTGTGATATTTTATGTCATTAAAAATATAGTAATTTACCCCGAGATGCTGTTGATTTCTTTTTGCGTTAACGCAGTTATGACATAAGAATGCGGTTACAGTTCTGCTATTAGAAGTCCTCCTCTGGGACTATCAAGTCTATCTACTGTCAAAAGCGGATCTTTCCTGAAAATAGCAAACTATAATTAGGTTTAAAAAAGGTTTCTTGTAAAATCCGTTTGGCTGTCTGCGTATGTTCGTATATGTCTTGAATCAAAATAATTTTTAATGCTCCTGGAATTCTATTGTAAAAAATATATAAATGTTAGAAGAAAAAGTGTGTAAGGAAAAATTCAATGTTTCCATCCTCCTCTGGAGGAAAAAAAGGAGAATTTTTTTTTTTTTTTCATAATTTTGGAATGTACTAATTCATAATTTTAAGATTTAGAAGTAAAGTTTAAAATTGTTCTACAGATCAAACATAATTCGACATATATTGATTATATCCATCATCGATGTTATGAGATGCACCTGAAATGGGTGTTAGTGAGTGAAAGAGTGGAAATGAAGTTAATTGATGCAAAAACCAGATGTGACTATACTGCACCAAACAGGATGAAACTATGGTCCAGACTTTTGAAAAAATTCGAAAAAAAAAAAAAAAGATTAAATTAGTTGACAAGAAGGGAAGTCGAAAATAGTGAAGGATCACTATGTTAGACCAAGGGCATTCTCCCTTGTTTACCAAAAGCAGTAAACTCCACGGGAAAGAAAAAGATCACTCGAGTGCCTCGGAGTCATGATGCCCTGAGATCCCCTGAAATAATCTCCGGGGGCAGGGTGCCCATTTTAATCGTTTCTTACGACAAGGATGAGCTACATTTAGACTATTCTCTTTCGCACCCGGTCTCTACGAAGTGAGCTTCAAAGCCATTATGTGATGTGGTTTGATTTGATTGTTAATTAACGTTGCATTTAGAAAGAATACGAGGACTACTGATGACGAAACCTTGGAATTTTGAGCTTAAGTCGAGTGTCGAAGACGACATCTGAACTGAAACCCACTCCAAACTTCCACCCCGGAAAAGGTAACTTGAAGCCTCGACTGATTCAACGTGCATCAGTCCCGTCTACACGGAGGGTCTTTAATATTATCAGGACTTGAAACTGTGACTCAACAGAAGCCATGCCGGCCGCGAGTTCGAGATCATGGCCACAAGGCTACCACGGCCGTGATGTGGTGGGAAAGTTAGGAGAGAGATGTTCAGGCGTCATCCTCTCCATCTGATAGCTTGCAAAACTATGAAATCCGTCATAATAGCTCTCAAGTGTTCTAGTACGACGTTAATTTTTTTTTTTTTTTTTAATTTTTATCAGAATGAATATTTTCAAAAACTCCCATATTGGACGTGAAAAGTAACGTTCTCAAATAAACTTATTATAACAAAAAAAAGTTCTGAAACCATGACAATTTGGCTACCGCGGCCACTATTTCAATTATAGCAACATTGGTTAAGGTCACGAGGCCCTCCAAGTTCGAATCGAACCTCGTGTCCTGATTCTGCTTAAGATCCACCATATGAAATTACTAGTTTTCGTTAAATGGAACTTCACCAAAATGTTTAAAGATGGTGTAGAAAAGATTGGAGAGTCGGGTTTCACTTCAAGAGACGCTCTCGGGATTTTAAGGAGTTCTCAAAATTAGGAGATCCCAGTGATCCTCTGTAAAGTTATACACTTGCATTTATTTCGATTGTTTTTTTCGTCGAACTGAGATGCAACACGAGAGCTATTGGGAACGGAATTCGTCATTTTGGAACTCAGTCAAGTGACGAAGATAACACTAGAGCTGGAAATTTCCTCTCCAAACTTCCACACCAACGGGAGGACTTGGGACCTCGACAGATTTAACGTGCATCAGCCACGTTTCACTTCCAAACATATCCATTTTATGAAAATAAATACGTGAATATAACAATGTTTCTCTTTTTAATGTTATAACTCATTTACAAGTTCATATTGATGTGCCTTTTTAAAACAATTTCTGTTAAGTTTCAGTTTGAGTGAAACTTACACTTTAAGAATTGCTGATAGGAATCAAAATTTTATATATAATTTTACATAAATATCTTCATTTGAAAAGTTTTCCATTATTTATTTATTTATTTTGTATTTGCTTTTGCTCCCTTATACCTTTCTCTGTTGAATATTAATAGTGTAAAGCACACACAAAAAGGTGCATTTTATCTCAAAATCTCTTTTCAAATAGATAAAAGATAAGGAAAATAAAATACATCAAAAAAATTTTAAAAGCTTTTGGAATTAATTATATTTTCCGAGATTTCACTTTCGGAGCATGTTGTCTGAAAGGTCAATAATTCATCCTCCCATCGTGGAAGAATGCAATTAATTTTTTTCCTTCATTCGTAGCCCTTTAAAAATAATGTTTGCTTTTTATAGTTTTGAGAGAGGAAAGCGCACGAACAGCTGCATCTTTCGTCCGGGAACGGAGAACATGTGGAGAAATAATTTGAAAGAAATCCTGTCATTATTAATTAGCCGCATCTTATGTTGTTTAAAATGAAATTAAAACGGATTCGTGTAAAAGAAAGGACGAAGTGTTTTATTCTTCATCTGTTTCTTTGAAACTCTCGCGTTTTTCCTTTTTTAAATGGAAATTTAGCTGATTCTTGTCAATGGAGTTCAGTTTAGTTTTTATTAACGTCGCACCAGAAGCAACGCGAAGACTATTGGCGACGGACCTCTTAATTTTAAACCTTGATCAAGTGACGAGGACGACACCTGAGCTGGCACCCTCTCTCTTAACTTCCCTACCCCGCCAGCGGGAGGACTTTAGGGTCGGACAGATTTAACGTGCGTCGGACCCGGCTACACGGCGGATCTTTTGCGACCAAGGCTTTGAACCCGCGACTGAACGAAAACCGCCGGCCATGAATTCGAAGCTGTGACCACTAGGCTACCTCGGCCACTCTTGTCAATAAAACCGGTGTTAAAAAAGATTCAGTTAAGATCTTGAATTATTTGACACAAATATTTTAAATAATAAAACTGTCTACTTATTTATTAACGCCAAGAAAGAATTAACTTTTTGCTGGTCAAGAGTTTCGAAACGATTCGCTTTAGTGTGATCCAATGGTTTTATTGAGAGAATAAGTGCAGAGGAGGTTTATGGAGTAAGAGCCAGATCTCGCTACACTGCACCGAACTCTTTTTTAGAATATTACAAGTTTTTTTTAACCACATTAATCCTATTTCTTTAAGTTCTAAGACCAAACTCCAAAGTTAACATAGTCGAATAAACGGAAGTGTAATGGAACTTTTTTTAAGTAAAAAAGCATTATAATAACATTTTTACGGACCTAATAATTTGGAACCTCAGTCAAGTGACGAGGACGACACCTGAGTTGACACCTCCATCACCAAACTTTCACATCACGCCAAAGAGAAGACTTGGGATCCGGACTGATTTAACAGGCATTCGCCCCGCTTTATGACGGATCTTTTGTAGAATGAGGCCTCGAAATCACAACTGGATGGAAAAAACGCCACCCGCGAGTTCGCGACCAAGACCGCTATGCTACTGCCGCTACGAAGGGTCTGTGAATGATAATAGAATTGGAATATCCAGCTAGACTAAAATATCGCCAATCACAAATTAACAACCGAAACCCTTTGGCTACTATAGCATCTAAATAACTACGCTTACTGATAAGTACATTCTATCAATGAAATAATATCTTAAGTGAATTTTCCAGGTCTCTGAAAATCTGACTGATGAGTGTTTTTGTTAAACTCCAAGTTCGCCAACTTGGCTGAAATTTGTCTTCAAATCTGAATCAACATATTACATTTCGTGTTTTTCCATAAAAGGAGAACTTTCAGCAAGTCTTTAATGGGATGCAGGATTCTTTCGAAATTTTTTATCTCATTTTAAATCTCTGTAGATTTGAATTAGAGCAGATTTGGTCTGGTTTTATTAACGTCGCACTAAAACAATACGAGAGCTATTGGCGACGGACTTCGTAGTTCTGAACCTCGGTCAAGTGATACCTAAGCTTGCACCTCCCTCTCCAAACTTCCACACCACGCCTTAGGGAGGACTTTAACCCTCGACAGATTTAACATCTAGTTAGGTTCTTTGTCTCCGAACCAATCTGGGTGCTGACACAGGTCAACGTGTCCCATGTTGGCCTTTCATTTTGACAGGATTTTCTAGAATTTAAATTTAAAAATACAACGATCTAATTAATACGTGCGTGACTCTAACGGTTTATATGTTTTTTTTCTGTCCATTTCTTAATGTAATATTCTCTATGCTCTGCATTATTCGCGCGGGTTTCACCTGCTATTTCGTTCTTCGTCAATGACCCGATTGCATGGCTGTAGGTGAAGAGGGCTTCATCACACCGAAGATAGTATGTGTAGAATGAAAATTACCCTTTCCTGCCTATAGAGGGCAAATCGGTGTTACCATTGCTTATTACTGTCTGTTAAATGATGAAAAACAAATGTCACACTGATTCATAGGTTAGTTTTAATTTGGAAGCCTCTTTCAGCCAAACCAAAATTTTATTGGTCCCACACTGAGTGATTGTCGTTAATTTAGTTTCTTCTCGAGTTGTCACTCTCGATGAAAAATGGGTTAATTACTTCGCATTAGAGACTTAACACATCAATCAATAACTCCCGAGACTAACCCAGAGATGGCGCTCGTAGTAAACCAGTAACCAGGTCTTTCTAGAGTACTAAACTTTGCTTGAAACGTGTCAAAATTTTAAGTCGATCAGACCAGAAACAGCTGAGTTATCGAGGTTGGAGTAAAGTCGTTTTGTAGTTTGTTTAAAAAATGGAAAAAACCGAGTTTCTCGTGTTCTGATAAAACATTGTTTTTTAATGGGTAAAAACACCGTGCAAGCGAAACAATGGATTGAAAAATGTTACCCGGACTCTTGTTCATCAAAAGCAACGATTTGTCGGTGGTTTGCCGAGTTTAAACGTGGTCATACCGACACAAATGACGCGGAACGCTCGGGTAGACCTGTGCAAGCCGTTACACCAGAAAATGTGAGTGAAGTGACAAAAATTATAATGAAAGATCGTAAAGTGAAGCTCCGTGAGATTGCTGAGATGACACAGATATCATATGGAAGTGTATTTATCCTTCATGAAAATTGGTAGCATGAAAAGGTTTTTCCTAGAGTGGCGCGATTGCTTTCGATGGAACAAAACAGCAACGAGTCTGATAGTTCAGAAAGCTGTTTATTGCTATTTACTCATAAAAAGATTCTTGCGAAAAAAATTTTTGGAAAAAGATTTGGAAAAGCGACGTTGTATCACCCTAAAAGGTGATTAACAAAAGGTGTTATGTTCATGAATAAAAAAAAAATTTGCAAAAAAAATGTTGTTTTCAATGTTAGTCTCGGGAGTTATTGATTGATGTGTTAGCATCCGAGTAATAAGCTGCATCCAGTGAACGGCTCCCTAGAAGGCGAACAGGGTGTCATCGGCTGGAAAAGTTATGGTGAGGACTTTTTGAATGCTATAGGTATCCTATTCCATAAACTTCGTTGGAAACAAGAAAAATGATTTCTTCTTTTTTACTATAATGTGTTATTCCTTTGCCATTCCTAACAAACTTTTTTGAATAACCCTCATGAGAAACGTCATTTTCCCCCTTTATCCGGTTATAACAAGAAAGGTTGAGCTTTTATACAGCGAAAGTCTTTCAGTTTTTGACATATGTTCTTCACTGGGAAAGGAGATGGCTTCACATCCCTTCTGACTTCATTCTTGCACTCTTTTAATTAAATTCGAGATCGAATTATATTCGAATGAGCGATTTCGCTTTCTAAACTAATAACATCATGTCAGAGCTTTGCAAAGAATCTCTAATCAATAAAATTCAATGTCATTGCTTTAAATGCAGCCCTACCTGGATGCCGTCCAAGAAAACTTTATCAATAATGATCTCAATTTTCCTTTCTCTTTCCTCAAGTAGGTGATAAAAAGGTCAACAGCTCATTCTCTTCCCGATTCCAAGAATACGAAATCTCCAAAAGTTTGCAGACGTTCAGAGTAATCAATTATTTTATTCAATTGGGCTCATCGCAGTGTCACTAAAGTGATATTTTCATCATTAATATAACCATCTCGAATCTAATTATAATAAGAATTTGAATTTAATTCTTTATTTTTAAAGTACTTCCATTTGATTTTATGCTTTTAATGTTACACCATTGTTATCCAGTAAATTACTTATAATGAATATTGTCAGTTTGAATCATGGTAAGGCGAAGATAATTTACGTTACTAACCCTTAAGGGCTAGGCAAAGTTTCTCCTACTTATTGGTATTTGATGGCTTCTAGACAGGAACCAGTCTAGATGGCATTTTGAAGTCACACTAATCACAATATATTTGACATTTATTCGCTACATGCAAATAGATATATGTGTTTTTATGAATCAAAAAACTATAGACTCAAAGGAATGGAAATCTGCATTCTGAATTTCGGTATCATACATCAGAGCATCAGAAAATATCATACATATAGTGGTCGAAATATGTATTCAACATGGATGCAGTTTTCAATTTTTTTTCTTTTATAACTTTAGCAAAATGCAAAAAATAAATACATTTCGGCTTCCGAAATTTAGTATATAATTTCTTCTTTACATAATTGTCTACATTTAATTAATAACTTTAAAAGTAACAAAAATTACAATTGATATTCATTAACAACCGTAATAATAAAAGTATTCAACTAGTAATTTTAAAGATTAGTTTCATTATATATGTGCGTTACCAAGATGTAGTTTTTCCACGGTGATGAATCATACGATTTAAGTGATTTGGTACAGATTTGACTAGTTGCGATGAGAAACGATAGTTGGTTTTTAGCCATTCTTTTATTAACATTGCTTGCATCTCCATTTTGGGAAAAATAAAACTTGTTTTCCAAATGACTCCATAAATGTTCCATCGGATTTAAATCCGGAGACCGTTGCATTGCAACTAAAGTCGAGTATTCAGATGCGAATATTTTGGATCATTATTCTGATAAAATTCATACGTTTCGTAACACATCAATCAATAACTCCCGAGACTAACCCAGAGATGGCGCTCGTAGTAAACCAGTAACCAGGTCTTTCTAGAGTACTAACCTTTGCTTGAAACGTGTCAAAATTTTAAGTCGATCGGACCAGAAACAGCTGAGTTATCGAGGTTGGAGTAAAGTCGCTTTGTAGTTTGTTTAAAAAATGGAAAAAACGAGTTTCGTGTTCTGATAAAACATTGTTTTTTAGTGGGTAAAAACACCGTGCAAGCGAAACAATGGATTGAAAAATGTTATCCGGACTCTTGTCCATCAAAAGCAACGATTTGTCGGTGGTTTGCCGAGTTTAAACGTGGTCGTACCGACACAAATGACGCGGAACGCTCGGGTAGACCTGTGGAAGCCGTTACACCGGAAAATGTGAGTGAAGTGACAAAAATTATAATGAAAGATCGTAAAGTGAAGCTCCGTGAGATTGCTGAGATGACACAGATATCATATGGAAGTGTATTTACTATCTTTCATGAAAAATTGAGCATGAAAAAGGTTTTTTCCAAGTGGGTGCCGCGATTGCTTTCGATGGAACAAAAACAGCAACGAGTCGATGATTCAGAAAGCTGTTTATCGCTATTTACTCGCAACAAAAAAGATTTCTTGCGAAAAAAAAAAGATTTGGAAAAGCGTTGGAACGATTGTATCACCCTAAAAGGTGATTAACAAAAGGTGTTATGTTGATGAATAAAAAAAAATTTTGCAAAAAAAATGTTGTTTTCAATGTTAGTCTCGGGAGTTATTGATTGATGTGTTAAGACCACTCTGACTCGAATTTCCTTTCAGGATCTCGGTGAATGAATGTTGTGTCTGCTATTACAACCAATCCCTATAGTTCCCATGCACGTAAGGTCAGTCCGGAAGAATACATCCGAGAGAAATAGACTGGCTAGATTAGAATTTACCCTTGTTAACATAGGTATAGATTTCTAGATATTGTTATATTTATAGATGAATCAATCCTTTTTGGATGCAATGGCAGAGTTCTTGAGTCACAGCTATAAGAAAGAAACATGGTTCAAACAATAAAGACCGTGATGGGGCAGTGATCCTATGTATGGGAGCTTCAAGGGGTGGAAACTTTGTTGCAATAAATAGATGGCGCTATGACCCAGTATTCATATATTGATAATCTGAAAGGATATGTGCGGAAAAATTGTGACTTACCCAAATGTATAAATTTTTATCTGGACAATGATCCAAAACATTCGGCTCTGAATACTCGACTTTAGTTGCAATGCAACGGTCTCCGGATTTAAATCCGATGGGACATTTATGGAGTCATTTGGAAAACAAGTTTTATTTTTCCTAAAATGGAGATGCAATCCATGTTAATCGAAGAAAAGTTAAAAACTAAATATCGTTTCTCATCGCAACTAGTCAAATCTGTACCAAATCACTTAAATCGTATGATTCATCACCGTGGAAAAACTACATCTTGGTAACGCACATATATAATGAAACTAATCTTTAAAATTACTAGTTGAATACTTTTATTATTACGGTTGTTAATGAATATCAATTATAATTTTTGTTATTTTTAAAGTTATTAATTAAATGTTGACTATAATATAAAGAAGATATAATATACTAAATTTTGGAAACCGAAATGTATTTATTTTTTACACTTTACTTAAGATATAAAAAATTTTTTAAAACAGCATGCATGGAGAATGTGTATTTATAACCGTATTTAAAAGACTCTGCGACCATAACCTCTAAGCTACCGTTGCGGTTCGTGCTAAGTACAATATTAATAAGCTTTTTTTTTTCAATTGAAATGTTCATTGATATTGTGACCAGTTTTTACTGTGTTTGCTGAAGCTGCGATTGAATTCATTAGTAATGAGGTGATAATATTCAAACAAAAATACGATGATATTGAACTCTGTATCGTTTCCTAGAAAGATTTGAACACATTAACTCTTATTGTTATTACAAAGTTTGACAAAAATGTAGTAACGTTTCACCCTTGAAATAGGAAGATAGAATGTAAAATGTTCTTGAATTCGTTTTCCATATTAAAAAAAACTTTTAAATCTATTTCAGTCAGTAACTGCTAAATATAATCTTTACAAAAAAAAAGTGCATTTAGAAAGTTATAACATCCTTTGTTTCAAATTCTAATTCACAAACTATAGCTTTCTGACAATTAGAATTGGACCATTTTCTGTTACAAATTACACTTTCCTCTCTGAATAAAATATTTTTCTAAGTGTTGATCATATTTGGAGTGTTATTAGAAAGTATTATTCAAGTGTAATGATTTGTCGGTATTACACAAAAGGAGATAGAGAAAATTTCACATTTTGAAAGTGGAGAAGTAAGTGTTTGATAAGCACTAATCGTAATGACATGTGTTAGACACTATATTTTTAACTTTCTTTCTATGAAGTAGCATCAACAAATTTTTTATCTAGATGTTCTCTATCACATTATTCAAAAACTGTAACGTAAATTGGGATTGTCAAGAGTATAATTATTCGTAGAAATCGGAACTTCTCAGCTTGTGATAATTAGTTTTGTTTATTTTAAGATAAGTATTATTTCTAGAACTAATCACTACATCGATCGTAATGATATGATATTTCATAAAATCAAATTTCTTCCAAATACTACAAACTTTTTTTTTCTTTCGTTAAAGAGGTTAAAAATTTACTCTAATCTTTTTCAAGTACATTTTATAAAAACACGAACATATTCTTTGAATAATTTTATATAGTTTTTGAAATTTTTTTGTATGTCATTAGTATTATAAATGAGAATGTTAGAGTTTTAATATATAAGTATATAAGGGCAATAATTTACCTTCAAATGATATAGAAAATATACCATAACGGAACTTTCATCACTTATTAGTGCGATCTTAAATACAAAGCGCATAGTGGTAGCGTGTAATAGTATCAATGCTTGTGTTTCATTGTTTTTATTCAAATAGAGTAATCTGTTATATCCCGCCTCTGAAACATTTCTATCGCGAATGTTACTGGGTGATCTGGGCATTGTAATAGGAGCTTAAATTCAGAGGAATGAAATGGCTCATTCAAGCGGTATCATTCCAATCTAGCGAACTGATCGTCCACTACATGATCCCTTTTAAGTGATATGTCTGTCCGCTTACACTCGCCGTCCAAAGACTTTGATGATTCTGTGGAGCAATTATGGTTGCAGAAACATTCAATATCTTGGCAACATTGGATGTGAGAACAGTATGACGGACAATTGAAACAATCCCTTCCCCTCCGAAAACGCATGCGCCTAACATTGCTGGGTAGAATTCATTTGCTACGAGGTAGATTAAGTATATCGATTCTCGTGTTTCCAAAATATGTGTTTTCTAAATCTCTCGTCCTTTTTTTTTATGAATTCATATGATTGATTTATTATTTATCTCGAAAAAGTTTGACAAAATGTTTCTTAGAATCAGTACAATATTTTTTTTTTATTTTCTTTTTTATGTAAGTGTCGCATTAGCCATATTTGTAGAGTACCTGTCTTAATATACTGGTAAATAATACGTAATCAAAAAATAAGCCCTAGCTAGTGTTGGAGATCGAAAGGACAAACTGTTCTTTTCAACCAGTGTATTCAAAAGAGCAAAAGCTCCCAAATCAGTGATCTTCCAGTGACTGCTCTTTGCTGTTCCGAACTATTCATTCATCTTTCAGAATTCTCCAATGCCTTGTTTTCTTTAACACAAATCGTGTTACGGAAGTCTATAAGCCGAAAGAGAAGCCCGAAGGCATCTTCAGCACAATACCCAATTGAAGGCACGCTTTCGCACTGTAAGCAAGCAAACGTCGTTCGCCGCTCCACCTCATGCTAGACACAGTTCCTCACTCAAAACAAATGCACGAGAAATTCCTCCGAAAAGCTATGTTAAGGGAAATAACTGGGAATGTAATAAGTACGAACTGGATTGGATATAAATCGATCGAAGCAAAACGGTTCCAAATAACGATCGAAGGGAAATGGTTCCAAATAGGTCGAAGAATGAATCGAGACGAACTGAATTAGGAAAAAGTACGATTAGAGGAGAAAAGACTCTGAACAGGGTCAGTTTGAAATAAAAACTAATTCAGTTGAAATGATTTCGAAAGGGAAACAACCCTTTTTCATTTTGCTGTTCATTGGTTCTTTTTAACTATTCAGGTCCATTTCTTAATCGATTTCTGCATCCAAAGGGAATCAAAACTGTTTTTCTCATTCATCTGCTTTTTTTTATACTCTATATAATTTAAATTGTTATTTCCAAATTTATGAACCAACTCTAAAATTATCGCATTTTTATCAAGTATTGATGAGATTACAAAAAAAGTATGTACTTATTGTGCATAGTAATAATACATACAAATATTTGGCTTATGTATTTATAATCCTCCTAAAGAATAATTTTGATTACATGTTTTTTAGAGTTTATTATGAAAGACTAATTACTCGAAGATATCTTAAGAAACAAGCTTATATATATATATTAATGCAATATTTGACATTGCCACCAATTTGAATTTAATCAAATCTAAAAATGACTTACTATGAATTTCTTCAGAAAATTTGATTGATTTACTTTGATTCTCATTATTGTGTATTAGGAAAGCAAATAAGAAAAAAATATAAATTTAAATGTTTAATATATTTCATATGTGCCTATATAAATTTGTTCAATTTACTAAAACATAGAAAATGAGGAAATAAGTTTGTGCTTTTAGTATTTAATTTTGGCAGATGGTCTACAAATTAAAATAAAACATAATTATAACTTTTGTATGTTTTAGCAAGAATATAATGCCTAATGCATTGCATATTAGAACAATAGAAGCAAGTTTTTAAATTTTTTTTCCTTACTAATATGAAATGCTTTTGCCAAAAATTTACAATTTACTATATGAATTTTTTTTTTAAAATTCAACTGATTTGATTTCTCCTCAAATATGTAGGGTAATCAGATGTGTATACATGATTCTTCGAAACTCAGTAGTAAAAATTTAACTGGTGATGGGAAATATTTAAACAGTATATTTATTCCGTAGACTGCGAAGGCGGAGAACAAGAGGCGAACCGCTAGACGGCGTTCCAACGGGAAGCATAAAACGAGAGTTTTCTCACACATCGTCATTTCTACCATGGATTTTAGGAGGTATCACGACATACAGTAATCAGGAAAAGGCCCTGCCTCCTGAAATGCCCGGCAGAAATGACGATGTGTGTGAAAACTCGCGCTTTATGCTTTCCATTATAGCTCTGATTCCTCACTTGCTCTCCATCTGTGCATAGTATGGTAAAAACTGCTTGTTTAGATGTTTCCTATCACCCCTTAAATTTTTGCTCATGAGTTTCGAAACTCCTTGTATATGTAGTAATTATTTTATATTGAATTTATTCGATCGTGGTTTTATTCGCGGAGAATCTAAAAAACAAGTACAGCAAGAATATTTAAAAACAGTTCATCCAAAAAGTCCCATCTCTAGTCCTAACATAACTGTTCAGGATACTCGCAGTATGAGCCCCAAAATAAGCCCTCGTTAAGATCCTCAGCCAAACTTATTGCTATATTCAAGGACAAACAATATTTTCGGGAGTCCACTGCCAAATAACCCGCGTTCTCCCGTATTTTGTGTAAATTTAAGGAACGAGAACTTGATACTCTTCCATTTTTGATACTGCAATAAGCAAATTCATTTGTACATATCAAATACTTTATGCTCACGAAAATTAATGCCTGTATTGAAAATGGAGCTGAGATAAATTAGCATGGAAACTTGAAGTCTAGGCTTCAAGAAGTCGATATCTGGGTGATGAATTCGTGGTATATGTCAACCCTCCAAACATATAACTAGAAGTTTTCAAAATGAAATTCTTGATTAAATAGGTAAGCAAAAATTCTTACAAGGGCTTTTCTGGACGGGATATTTAAAATGAAAATAGATCATTATCTTCTTGGATATAAAACGCCAGTAATTTTAGACATTGAACTTAAATAATACTGACGACGAAATTAATATTTTTTAAAAATTTAGTGAATATTACATGACACACTTATGCAGGTTACATAAGAAAAAAATGAAAAACAAAAACAACTACACTCGACAGACAATAATGAGCGCCCTCTTTCTGGCGTGTAGCGAAAAGTTAAAAAGTAATTCAATGGATTTCGGGAGAAGTCAGAATTGAAGCAAACCACAGAGTTTGAGATAAGATGAAAGTATGCACAGCTGTGTTGCTAGTGCTCTATGAGTAGATATCTTGGATAAGAAAAGCTCATTATAGATTAACTCTATTTCTCGACATGATAGGTAACGATTTTACAGGAAATAAGAGTCGCAAATAATTCAAGCTGGAATTCGGGGCTTTTGGAGCGTTATGACGATGTTTCAGAAGAGAACGACAGGGCTGTTCTAGAATAAAAACCTTTATGATTAAATATGTTATCCTTGAATTATTATCGTACAAGAAAAATAAGACAACCCCCTAAAAATAAGCTCAATGCGTCTTTTACAGCAAAAATTAATATAAGACCGGGCCTTACTTTCGAGAAAACGCAGCATATTGTTGAATATTAGTTTTTATCTGTTTTATTTGTCAAATATGGCTTCAAACAATCATATGAATGCTATAAAGATTATTTTACGAGACTTGCAACACATTTGTAATTGAAAATTCTATTCAAAGTCCAAATAAATTAAATATATATAAGGATCTTCATGCTCACTCGGTTGGTCGTTTTACTTCGTCACCCGAGGAAGTTCCTCGTATGATGCCTATCACTCGTATTTGCCACTAGTCTGCAGATTTTTTTTTAAATTTTCCTTACTCGACTGAGCTGAGGTTCAGTTGTTTGCATTGATTTAGCTGGAATATTTCAAGTAATATATATTAGCTTAAAAAATATAGCTTCTCATACGTTTCTAATTTTTTTAATATCCTGTTATGATCTTTGGCGGTAGTGTTTTTTACATCACCTTAACAAAAAAAATTCTCTATTTCTTTATTTAAATAATCAACTTACAAAACTATCAGCTTAAGAAGAATAGTAAAATTAAGCATTGATTTGAGAGAATAGAGCATAACATAAACGAATTAGCAAGGTGGCAATTAAATTTAAAATCAAATTCCGCATGTTCCAAGTCCGGTGCCAACTATAAACCCAATTAAAATTAAATCTTCTGCTCGTGACATAAATCCAAAAGATAATAATTTCTTTCTTTTACACCTTAGAACAGCATGATATGTAAAACTGGAACATGCAGTTCACATTAGTTCTTAGCATACTCGAATCAACAACTTCCGAAAATGAACGTAGGCTCCCTGGAAGAAGCAGAATTGGTGGAACAAAATAAATTTATTCTAAATGAAACAACAAAAATAAATACGAGTTTCCCACTCTATAAAGATGCTTTCTGTATGCTGTATATATAATTCGATTTAACTAATCATCTCCTTATCCCGTCAAGAGTCCAATTCCAAGCCATCGGCTAAAGATACGTTTTCCGTAAATAAAAAAACCTCTGTTATAGTTTATGAAATTTTAGCTTTTAAATTATTTACATCAGATATTTTTTTATCTTGAATTTTAGCAATTTTTTAATAATTTTCGCATTTGGTAACACTAAAATTGCCGTGTTATCTCTTTTTTTAGACATTCCTCGTTCGCGGAAGGGACCGAGGAGGACGTACATCGTCTTCGGAACTTCAGCCTCACTCCCAAAGGGGTGATAAATTGGGGAGATTCTTTCCGCTCCCACTCACTCACCTCTGTACCGGGACTGGAGCCCCTCCCTTCGAGCAGCAGCCAATGGGATGTCGCCTCCACCAAGTCCTATCCGATGACTGCTTCCAATTCGCACTGGAACTGCGGAAGGGCGCCTCAAAGGTAAGAATCAAAATATTGGTTTGATTTTATTAACGTCGCACTAGAAATTACACGAGAGCGGTTGGCGAAGGGCCTCATAATTTTGAACTTCGGTCAAGTAACGAGGAATCAAAACATAGTTACAGATTAACTGTAATTCGGCCTTTCAGAACTTCAGGAGCTGCCTTTTATGCAATTTCAAATTTGCAAGGGGAAAAATTCACCCATTCTCTTCACTGAGTTTTTTTTGAGGGAGTCAACAATTAGAGTTACTTAATTGGCAGCTGTAATTAATATCTTAAATCAATTGACAAGTATTTGTAGGTCCTTTAGGTGAGATCATGTTTATATCATTCAAAGGTAATTATAACACGCTGAGATTTACTCGCTAGTCTGTTACTGTACAATAGCACTTCTAGGTCCCAGATTCCTTCCCCCTCTCCCCCGCTATCGTCTGTAATTATAACAACAGTTGAGAATTGACATGACTTTTTCCCCCCACTTCATTTTATTTTCGTAAACAGACTTCTAATGTAAACGAAATTTTGAGTTTCACGACCATCGCTTTTTTTTTTTTAAATCTGCATCATTAAAATATTTGCTTAAAATCTGTACAGCATTTATAAATATTGTTAACATATTATCACAAACATTTAATTTCTTTCACCTTTTAAAACGAAACTAAGCAATTCATTGGAACTTTATAAATTAAATAAATTTGCATATACATAGGTATTATTTTAATACTCTATAAGGATATGTTTTAATAATTCATATGCTTTCCTTTTCAAAAAAAATATATCATTTTGAAAAAAGAAAACGTTATTTATAGATATTTAAACTAGACTTTACATTTAATGTAAAGCACGTCCAAACGCAAAGGAATTCAAACCTTAACTGAAGGTCACTACCATGGTAACCGATGAAGGAGAAACGAAAATAAGTGACCTTTACACGCCTATTCTAAAGTAACAGACTATAGTAACCAGAGCAGTCTAAGGTTAACCAGAATCGAAAGATTTTACAGTAAGTAATTCCGTATAAAGATACGAATTTTGTATAGTAGGCTGTATATAAATGTCGCATTTTTAAAAAAAATATCCATTTGTTTTTAATAAGGCTATATCTGTTATATATTGTATTAATATGAGCGTGACTATGTATATTTTGTAATAAGGATATATATATATAAGTATTAATTATAGTAAGATTTGTTTGCTTTATTTTGTCATATTCAATAAAAACTTTGTAGAAATTTGGATAGGTTCAATAACTCTATAAGATTTTTACGCATGTGTCTCTTAATCTTAGTGGATAACATATGGACCAATACAATTGTTTTTCACACAACATTTTTTTATCCTTATTGATTCTGTCTGGAATTATATTTACTGATCATTCGTTTGTAAGCCAGATTGTTCGCACGCTTAGGAAGAAAATATTCATCTGTTATCCATGTCTGAGGGCCGTGGTAGCCAGGATGGTTGCTTTTCGGCCTACTCATTGTCTTCGAAAACCATCGTGAGGAGTAATAAAAATTATTGCCCGTTAAAATCAACTGGTCCTGAAAAGTTCTCATATGACTGATCGATTCAGATGTCTCTTTGGCAAGAAATTTAAAAGGGCTGTTATTGATTTTATTAAGAGTAAATCACTTACGAATGAAAGAACGTATGAAGAAAGCTGTGTGAAGAAAACATTATATATTATAGTGTCGTGACAATAGAATAATTAAGTTGTAATGCAAGAGAAATTTATTGCTCCCAATTCGTGACAAAATCAGTTTTTGTTACCGACCGGTGCTTTTCGGAAAGGCGCTATCACACTGAACATAAATTAAAGAATACTTTTAACACCAATCCTTAATTTTATTTGAAAAAATCCGTTACACCTTAAAATATTAAAAAATATCAGAATTTGCCTGCTTTAAGACTGGTATCTGTTGCATTTTAATTTTATAACAAAGACCTACGAACATATTTCACATCTCATTTTCTGCTGTCGTAACATTAAATCCTGTAAGTCATCGTAGATGATTTGTATTTAAGGGTGCACTAAATTTTCTCCGCTTATCCACGTAGTAAAAGGCCTCCGAGCTGCATAGCGAGACTTCTATCCGCCATTTATCGATAAGCACTCTTGCTTCATGTAGAGCGTAAGCTTAATAAGTTAAGTCGCATTAACACACGATTAAGGATTCTCTACTGGAGTCATTAACAATTTCCGGAATTTGAGCCATTTACCAGCGCTGTGCTAAGCTACAATGCTAATTTACGGACTCTTTTGAAAAGTGCGGTCGTAAAGCCCTGCTTTCTAATTATACTTATCTTTATTCAATACACTTGAGTTCTTACTGGTCTATGATATTTATAACAGTGACTGAATGTATTTAATGTCATTAGATGTGGGTATATTCACAGAGTAATCAAAAGCTGAATTAATTGTACTTTATTCGCATGAATTTTATACAATGTACTTATATTAAATTGTGCATAATGTCATTTAGCTTTTTCTTTTTAAAAGCATTATTATTATTGATTTTCCAGTAATCCGACTGGTGCACTAGTCCGATATCTGCTGGATTACCAAAAGAGTACCGTACTGCAAATTTTCCCAGGTGCTAAAAAATACAAAAGAAAAGAAAACCCTAATGATAAAAAAAGCAAAAGAAATTTGAATTGTTACGTAGAAGAGGAGAGAAATATCTGTGCTCTTGTGATTTTTCCAACAAAAGCTGAAGTGGAATATTTTTATTTCAGTTTTGCTGAAAATATCGTGATAATAATTTTCTTAATGAAATTATGTACAAGAACATACAAATGAAGAATTCAAGTCGCATATATACTCGTATATCTCTTCTTCAGTTTTTATGAATAACTACTGGCCATTAAAATCCTTAAACCAGGAAGAAATACAAATAACAAAATATGTATTGGACAAATGTATTATATTATAAATAACAAGTGACTAAATTTTCGAGATATTGGGAAGCGTATATCCAGAGAAATAAATACCAGAATCTGATTGCAAAACATAGGCATTGAGTCAAATACAGATTGGAGGGTATGTACAGTTACAGCTGCCTATGCAACTTCGAAACAATATCACAGTTCATTGATTGTGGTGACTGGTGTATGATGACGAACCAGTCGCTGGGTAACCATAGAGAGATCTGGAGAACGTGATTGCCTATGCAGCAGTCGAAAATTGTCTGTGTCGAAGGAAGTTCACATAATTCGACAACATGTGGTGATGCTTTGCCCTGCTGAAACATAGTGTTTCGCCAATCTCGAAGAAAAGGTAGAGCCACAGTTCAAAGTGCCTTCATTGCAATCAAAAGGAGACCGAGACGTATATCCAATGGTGCCTTATACCATAACTCCAGGTGATGGGCTAGTTATGCGATGTCGAATGCACGATGGCAAGATACGTTCTCCACGAAGCCGCCAAAGGCGGATGCGACCATCATGATGCTATAAACAGAACCTGTATTCGTCAGAAAAGACGATGTCATGCCATTACTGCGCCCAGGTTCGTCGCTGATCAAACCACTGAAGACGTTCCTATCTGTAATAAAGTGTAAAGGGTAGCTGAATCCATGGGTACTGAGCTGATAGTCCGTCATCGAACTGTTTGTGCAGACACTTGTTGTCTGAAAAATGATTCAATTTCTTGACTCAGGGTTCGTGACGTGGCTGTACGATCCATTAAGACCATGCTGGTAATATGTCTTCTCGGCTCTTAGTGATAGCGGGCCGTTGAGATCGAGGATGGCGTTCCGTATGACCATCCTAAACCTATCCATTCCATATTCGGCACAGCCATGGAATCTTGACAACGCGATCAGCAATAATGTGATACGATAAACCGCAATCCCTGTAGGGTGCAATTCAGCCTCTGTCAAAGTCAGAAACGAGCCGTTTTGCATTTCTTCTTACACGAAGCATCACAACTTATCGCCAAACAACAACCTTCAATTGCAATATGTGTATGAGAAACCTACTGTACAATACATCCATTTAAATACATTGCAGGTGCCACTACTGGCGCTTGCTTTGCATTAATGAGCTGAAAAGCTAATCATTTGCATATCACAGCATAATCTTCCTGTCGTGTAAATTTCACATGTGTTGTTTAGCGTCTTTTTAGTGAAGTAATTTTAATGTCCAGCAGTGTATGTTAATTATGCTCAGCTTAAAAAAAAAAAAATAAAAATTTTCAAATTCTTTTTCACTAAAATATTCAGTTTTTAGACGTACCGTTATTCATTCATGTGCAATCACTTTTGAAAAAGAATCATCTCGGAAATAACAGTGATAGTTAAAGTTAATCCTAACATAAGAATAAAATTCTCAAAATAATTCAGCAACAACAAAATTATTCTTTCAAAGTATGTAAATTATGAAGTTTTACAAAAACTCGCTTCATTAATATTTTTCATTATTATCATTATTTTTTTTTTCAAATTACTAAAAGTTTCAAAATAAGAAAAATACATAAGACATTCCCTTATATATAGATACCAATTCGTTTATGAATTAAAATAAAGAAACAATAAATAATAGTAATAAAATCCGAAACACACTAAGCAAAATAAAACTTAGCATTAAACTAAAATATGCTATAAAAAACGCCTGTGCTACTTACTCCAACTTTTTTGTTCATGATAAGAAAGTAATTGAACTTCCCGCAGTAATACTCAGAAAATCAAAAATTTGAATGAAGTTAATGATCGGTTATCTATATAGATTGTTTGATTTTTTTATTAATGTCGCGACACGAAGGCCTCGTACGCTTGAGCCGCTTTCAAGCGACGAGCATGACACCTGATCTAGTTCCTAACTACCACACTTCGTCGAGGTAAACTTATACAGATTTAATGTGTATCAGCCACGCTACATGAAAGGTGTTAAATAGAATTAAGATTCGAACTCACTGCTCGATTCCAAGAGCCACAAATATAAACGCTTGGTGGGCGCGTTATCTATAAGGAGAATTGTTCTTTATTAACATGCTGAAATTCGCGAGAGTCGGTGATATCCTCTACAGGAGTAGGGCGTTTCCTTTCATTGCGAAGCGCTGTTGACGGCCGCAGTAGCCTAGTGGTCATGGTCGCGAACTAGCGGCCGGCGTTGTTTTCATCGAATCGGGGGCTTCATTCTTGCTGTTTCTGAAGACCCGCCGTGTAGCGGGTCTAATTCACGTTAAATCTGGTTCTGATCACAAGCGCTCCCGAGGCGTGTTGTGGAGAAAGGGAGTGGGAGGTACCAGCTCAAGCATTGTCCTCGTCACTCGAGGTTCAAAATGACGAGGGCCGTCGAAACGCCGGAAAAGGTTTCACCAGGCAAATTTGTGAAAAAATGTAATCTGCACTAAAACATATCCTCCGATAATGATGAAGGACAAGGAATTTATAAAGAGAAATGAGAAAAGAGTTTTAAGAGAGAGAGATAAAAAATAATAAAATAAAAATTGGATAAAAAAAATTTTAAAAAAAATTTGTCTCTTAATGTCAATGTAAATTTTTGTTACAAAGCGATAAAATGTACCTTTTAAAAAGTAACTGATTCATTTCTTCAGTGATCTTTTATTTTATTCTCAAAATAAGTCGTTGCTTTCTTTCACATCGTTTTTTTTTTTTTTTTCCCTCATCTTTTCATCTTGAATTCGAGTCCGTAATACAATTTGGGAGTGGGGATGGCTCTCAGTTATATATCTCAAATACAAACTATATTGTATTTAGTTTATACACAAGCCAACATTTATAGTAGTTTATGTACAGGGTTATACAAAATGAATCATCCAACTTCATAATTCTATATATTATAAAATAAATGGCACAGAATGATAATACATGAATACAAAGAAAAATATGATACTTTTATGTTGTGAACAATAGATGACGCTTGTGTGTTATTCGTGAAACTTTTAGAAGCTTCCCATCGGCAAAGATGATAATGGTGTCCACGGAGTAGAAAGCGTAAGCTGTCGTTTAAGCGATGTTAATCCATAAACACCGTTCAGCGGGAATTTCGTAAAAAACAATGAAGTTATCTACCTACATCTTCGAGTATTTGAAAGTATTCTCATCAGTCTGAGAGTAGTGGATATCTTTCAAAAGGGAAAAGTAGAGAGCGACTAGGCATATCTCCTGAAAAAGTTGGTGACAGATACTTTTCTACGAAGCCCAACGAAATCGAGTGTGGGCGCCAGTCGATTAGTTTATATTGGTTTTATTTTATTAACGTTGCACTAGAAGCAACACGAGGGCTATTGGAGATTGAAATCGTAGTTTTGAACCTCGTTCAAGTGACGATGACGACATCTGAGCTGGCACCCCCTCTCCTAACTTCCTAAGCACGCCAAAAGGGAAGAGTTTGAGCATCGACAGGTTTAACACGCATTAGCCCCAGCTACATGGCGGGTCTTTAGTGGCATCAAAGTTCGAATCCCCGACTCAACGAAAACCGCTGTCCGCGACCTTGACCATTAAGCTACCGCGTCTACTTGGATCCAGTCGAGAACTGGGTCTTCTTCAGCCTACTGTTGGGGTGTGTTAAGACAAATATTTTGTTACAAACCATGGAATCCTTGCAAACACTAAGACCTAGTGATAATGAACATCAATTGAAATTTTGTCTTTACGTGCGGGAGGCTATACTGACACTTTTCAACGTGTTTGGCAGGAAGTATAAAATCGAATTGACATTATACTCGCACGTGTAGCAAAAGGAAGTCATATCGAACACTTTCTCTCTCTTAGATTAAATTAGAAATTTAGAATTTCATCAGGTAATTCTTCCTTTTTTTTTTCAGGTATCGAGTAGCAATCTTGGGCTCCGACGAAGTAGGCAAGACCTCCCTCATTCGACAGTTCCAGACCTCGGAATACATTTGCGCCTTTGACACCAGTTACGGTAAGTCGAGCATTCCTTCGCCGTGAGAATGCTTTTTTTGCATTTAGTTACATGTGCAGTTTTCAAATGTTTTACTTTTGAAAACTTCCTATATTTTAGCCGACTTTTAGCTGATTTACAGTTGCCAACTTTGCTGATATAATAATTGAAAATAGATTGTAAATAAACTTTGTTTCTATTGATAGAATTCCTGGATTGTAATTATTTTCTCATCGAATACAATTAAAGTAAGATTTTTGGACTAATGAAAATCTAACTTTTTATTTTTGTTATGGTGGAACTATGTATATAAAGTAGCCTTTTTCCGGGACTCTTTGTTTATACAATTATGAAAAAATTGGGAAACTATGAAACATGAAATATTCTTCAGACTCAATTGTTTTTCAAAATTTGTGTCTGTGTGTCACTGGCTCATTATCAATTTCATTTTTCAAAAATCATTATTTTTAAGAAGTATTATGGTTGTTATACGAATAAAATACATTCGCATTTAGTGATACTTAACAATTACGTTAATGTCGGAATAAACACACTCACACTGCAAATGAAAAACTCATCGTTTCTCCCTCTCCCCGCCACAGACGATTCTGTTACGAATAGAAGCTGTGCTAATCTTCCAATTTCCATTTTAATAATGATTTTTGGAAAGTTACATCGATCTCAAAAGTAAGTTCCTCGTAAGAATATGAGTAGTTGAAATGCTTATGAGTTTTTAACATTATAAATCTTTTTGACGTTTTTAACGTATTTAAAAATAACAAAAGGAGTTACAATGATTTCTGTAGCAAAAAATTATTATATTTTTTATTAATCTAAATATTAGTTTTTACTGAAATATTAGATTATATCACAGTCTTTCTCAAATGAAATTATTGTGTTGAGACTGCAAATGAGGAACATGCATATTAGTATCTTTTCGTTCATATATTTTAAATTTCCGGCCGTGGATGTAAAAGAATGTTTAAAAATTGTAATAATTCTATAACGTATTCCATTCACTTTTATGAATATGTGTGACATTAATACTTAATACTCGGTACGTACATCTGCATGCATACATCAATAGTTCTAATTGCCACTTTGAAAATATTATAAACGAAATTGAAAAAAAAAAATCCTTATTATAATATTTTAATAAATGATAGTAATAAATGATCCTTTTTATATTAAATGAGCCTTCATATAATAAACGAAAATAAAAACATAGAACGTATTAATAAATTTATTAGCATAATCAATGAAATTCTGAAAAAGAATTCTCTCAAAACGAATTTTTTTTTATCGCAATAAAGTTCTCATCACAAAACTAACCTAAATTTCAAACTGAGTAAATATTCCTCTTATCTAAACTGTAGAGGTATAAAATATGAGTCCCATAATGTTAATTGTCAAATATCTGACGATATCAAATTTTTTACTCAACAATTTTTATTGATGTTTACACCAACTCAGAGTTCGATAATTAATTTTCACATCTTAAATTACCAACAAAAAAATGACAAAAAAGGTATTTTTATTTTTAAAAAAATGTATAAACTATTGAATACAGTTGGGAAAAAAGTCAGTTGTAACGTATTAAAATGTTTAGATATTGGATTCTCTTTGTCTTGAAATCATTGAAAACCATATGCTAAATCTTAATCTTAAATGAATCAGCTCTCAGGCACATTTAAATTCATGCATATATTTTAAAAGGAAGTGGAAAATAATATTAAAATAAGTACGTATTAACGTCAAAAAATTCTAGGAATGGGTCAATGATAATTTACTGAAAACAGATACTGTATTTTTACTTTATTTTCCTTCAAAGTGTTCCCCCTGCCTCTACACACTTGTTCCTCCTCCTTTCTTCTATTAGGGCTAAAACTCATTAGGAAACCATTTTTAGAAGATTCCTTCACCTCGTCGCATTTTCCATCTCCTGTTCTAAATTAGAAAAATATCGACCAATAATTTCATTTTCAAACCGTGGCAACAACTAAAAGTTCGACGTGTCTAAAAGAAGAGTTAGCAATGTGCTGGGGAGGGGGGGGGGCAAGACATATTTCACTATCAGGGAACGATGTGCCGGAGAATCACCATGCAGCACAAATCAATCGTTTCTTGACCCTTTTTCAAGTCGTTTACGTCTCATTACATTTCACAGCCATTTAAGGTTCCAGTTATTTGCCAGTCCGTGCGCTATTTGTCGAACGCGTTCAACACGCCTGTCTGCGGTGGTCGCTCACTTCGAAGATGATTTGGAATGCTTGTGAGACAAAAACGCAGTATGACACTGGCACACTGCCAGTTTTTTTCCTTCGACATACCGCTTTTGTTTGCTATCTTCAGCATCTGAAGGGTCCCACAGGGTGATTTCTCCACCCAACGCTGAATCTGATGTTGGTATGCTGCTCTGATGATAATATTTCAAATTCCGCCAAATGAAAATACCGCTTGTCATAAACAACTTGAAGTTTACACCGAATTAACGGAACTGGTCATCTGGAGGTTCAATGCGTTCCTTAGTAGTGCTTCCATCTGCAGAAAGAAAAGATTTCCTCTAAAGAACCCTTGTAGGCAACCATTCTGGAAACGTTTTGACCGTACTACAAACTAAGGAATGGAATTTTATTGCATTTATCCTTAAAACATGTCAATGAGGAAATCGAGTTAAAAAGAAATAATTTGAAGTCTCGAGACAAGCATGAGAGCCACACAATAGTCTTAAAATTCTGAATCATTTGGCTAGTTTTCCGTCATACACTCTTGGATTACTTATTTCTAAGGTAATACATTAATCGACAGGTAAAAAAATGTTCAGTAATTTTCATGTGACTTTTTAATCCCTTAAAAATTTAGAAAGAAATATCATAAGTATTTTTGTACGTGAAGCATGAAAGCAGCATGAGCGGCAGCACATTTTTCTACTCTATATACTTGTACAATTCGATCTTTTCTTACTTATTCATAGATATATTCATTTCCTTTGTTATATTTATTCCTACGACATCCATCCTCGCAGAACCAGATTCTTGATAAATGATATGAGTAATTTTTGTTTATTCCTTTTTATATTGATCTCTCTTATCCATAATCTGTTTGTATCTAGCTACTTTCAATTTTACGGGAATTTCTTACAAGAAAAAAATTTGGAGTTTTTATTTTTAGTTTAATTTTGCGAGATTTGTGATTTTATCCAAAAAAATTCAGCTGCAAAGTAACTTAACAATTTTAATAAGTAATAATACGACAGTTAATAATTTTTATATAAATATACAATACGATCTTTTCCAGATACAAAATCTGAAAGGCTGTTCTGAGCAACATAATTTTTTATCATTATGAAAACCAGTTCGAAGGATCTCCAACAATTTTTGAAGCTATGTGCTACAATTACTCACTCATACAATCTTTTGACTAAAGGGATTGTCATTCTTAATTATGAATCTCAATTTTTTAATGTTATAAACATTTTTCGTGAATATTTAATATAATAAATTTTTTTATATATATACATAAACGTGTGGGATATTTTTTAAATAAAGACCGTTTTTTTTAAATAAAAGGTAAAAAGCTAAGAATATCATTCAAATATTTTTTTCTATATTTTACATACTTTTATCTACTTTTCTACATAATTTCCATTTTTGTTGTTCAAACATTTGTCATCTGTCATTGACAACTACTTTTTGAGCCCCGACGTCAAAGAAATACACCACTTGTGCAGTTTTTACTTTGTCGTCGTTGAACCGTTGGCCACCAAAGAACTTCTTTAAGTATAAAAAAAGTGAAAAACACTATAGGTGCGGAATTCAGTTATTCATATCCAAAAGACTTGATAAGACATTGTGTTTGTGCCAAAGCCTTCACATTCATTTTAGAAATTTACTGTCCCGTATAGTATTACCACCGTATACTTTACAAATCTGAAGGTGGATTTCCGCTGCAGTCAAGTTCCTAGCATTCAAGAATAACATTCGGAGGGTGACTCAGTTTTCTTAAACATTATACACATCTATCACTAAACACACGGACCGATGATACCTCTCCAAATAACGTCTGATCGCAAGCAAAGCCTGCTGAAAGCAGATGCACGTGCGCACTGCATCTATTTCATGACATTCTTACTTGCATTCATAGTGGCGGCTCGTAGTTAAAGTTAGTAAGGGTGCTGCGGCAAAAAAAATTTATCCTTTGTTTTAAAATTGCGTTAAAGGAAACAAACATGCATAAAACGAAAATTTATGCAAAAACTTGATAAATTCCTAAAAGAGCAAAATCAAACATTATTTACTTATTTTGACTTAAATTGTTGCAGCTCAAGTTTAATTTATTCATTTAAGAATAAAATCAATTCTTCTTGTTTTAATTTGCATGAAAAGATAAATAATTCTCTTCTTGATCTTTGGACGCCAACTGATGAAATTTTCTCCATCGAAAGTACTGCAAGTGCATTTAGTCTTTCCGAATTCATAGTGCTTATTAGAAAAGTGTTTATTCTTTTCAATATTTAAAAGCGGCGTTCTGTCTCTTATGTAGTCATGGAAACTGTCTAAAGGACTTTTATCAGTTTACTAAAAACACCATCTAGATTATTTTCCAAGATAAATATCAGCAGCTCAATTATTTTGCAATAATCATGAATATCAGACGTACGATAGTTCAATTTCATCATCATTAGAGTACCTGGATGTTTTTCACTTTGGAACGAGGTCAGTCGAAACTTGACCAGAAATCTAAAGACCCAGATGGGCTTCCTTCTGGCAGTCCTTCAGTTAAAAACATCACTCGGCTTATTTTTTCAACCAGAACTCCTCGTTCCACCACAAAACCCAATAAAATTGACAGTCACCCGGATTAATCTTGACCTGTGTCAAAGAGTTGCTAAAAGTAACACAGATTCTTCTATTTTAATAGCCTTGGCGCTTGAAGTATGCACACCTACTATCTCGAGCCCGAGTGGCGTCGGATTTTTACTGATGGATCTTATCTGGACATTGGCCCTAACACAGGTGCCGGAGTTTTCCCCCAAAATATTTTCTTTCTACATCCCTGTGGGGAGAGGTACTGCATTTGATGGAGAAATTGCTGTGATTCGCATAACCCTATCCCAGTTACACTGCCACCTGGATAGGTTCACAAAAGCTGTTGTCCTCTGCGATTCAAAGGCTGCTTTGCTAGCCATTATAATTACTAATATATTTGTTGTTGGTGGTTAAATCTAGCTGAGATAGCTGAATATCAGGTGTTGAACGACCTTTTTTCTTAACTGCAACTTTCTCATGGAGAGACAACTGTGAAAACTTAAGCTGTTGAAGTTTACTTGGAGTCATAGAAATTTCAAGGAGATGCAAATCTATGATTAAAGCTTTCCGTTAATTAATAGAACCCCCAAAAAATGAATAAAACTGGAAGCAGTATAAAATAATTAAATTCTACACTTTGTCTCATTCAAGAATATGGTACGTGGGTTTCAAGCACAACACTAACGCAGTGCCCAAAAAAAAGCGCTAAAATCCACTAGCTCACTACGGTTGGCACTGGATGAACCGACAGTGTTTTCCTCTCCCTGACAGCCTAGCGCGCAATTTCCTATGAGCGCATGCGCACAAAAGTCAAACACTTCGGAGCTGGAATTGTGAGGCGCACACTTCCATTTAAAGATTTTTGTATCTTTTTCATGTATCATTTTCTTTTTTTTCTTTTTTGATTTTGTAGTTAACTGGAAGACGGTTACTTACACAAGTTTAAGTATTTTACATTGTGTAAGTATAAAGAAAGAATTAAAGAAAAAAGCACTCATTATATTAAATGTTATCGTTAATATCAAGTGGATATTATGAATGCTGCAGTTCCACAGTACCCATACACGAGCCACCACGGCTCATTCATAAACGGATTTTATTTTTTTAAAAAAAAAATAACCCTCGTATATATCACTCTTTCATAAATTATTTAATTTATAACATATCCTGTTTGTGAAAATTGCATTATCAGGAAGGATGGCGAATGAGTTGAAATTTATAACAAGTGTAAATCAGGGCAGAAAATGTAAGTATATAAATAAGTGATTTAAAAAAAAGGGAAAAAATCATTAGAATTTGACAGTCATCGTAGACTAAGCAGCACCCTCTGAACTTTTGATTTTGCATTTTAAATAGATTGCTGTAAGGGGATGTAAAAACTAGTCTATTATTATCTGCCACTAGGAAACGTTTCAAGAGATATCACGATATCTTGAGAACAACACTGGACGCTATATGAGCAAGCAGTTGAGTTTCAAAGAGGACCAATGATTGTCATGCGAGAAAGGAATTTTTCCTATCGCACAATAATATCTGGAATGGGATGCAATGCTACGACAGTGACGTAATTATAGAAATAGTGAGCCAAGAGAACCAGACGGCAACCAAGAGAACTACTTGTAAACGACGGCAGATTACGTCAGTTGGGGGTGATAATAAAGGATCCCATTTATGTGGTAGTGAAGGATCTGATAGCATAATCTCCACAGTTGGCTGAATATTGGAGCACTTTTGCAGGCGTGTAATCGTCTGCACTAACAATTCGTTGGTAAGGCTTGCAAGAACTCTTTTGTACAAGATTCCTATCCTGAAAAGTCATCAGCCCCTACAGTTTCAATGGTCTCGTTGACATAGGCATTTAATTGCCATTTTAAAATAAGTCTTCTTTTCCAATTAATCCCGCTTTATTTTGGAGTACAGTGGAGGCATCATCTATATTGGATGCTATACCGGAGAGCGCCATTTTCCAGAAGGCTTTATCCAACGTCATATTAAAAGAAAATCAAGCCTGATTGTATGCTACGTCTCTAGACATCATGGACGCGCTCATCTGCTAAGAATAGTAGCTTCAACTGCATAAGAAAAGTTATTGAGTCCAAAATCCTTCCCACCCTTCTACGCAGCAGTATTTTAACAGGAAAATGATTGTCCATATATTGGTAGGAATGTTCAAACTTCCTTTCAGCATGACGGATACAGTTGTTTCCTGTTCACCCGATATGTTGTGTATTGAACAAGTCTGGATCGGTGTCTTTTCCATGACACTCGTCTCTTAACTGACACAGACAAGCTTTACTTTCGGATAGGGAAAAAAATCTGAGCATTATTTCATAAGTACTGATTCAAAATCCATTTACTTCGATGCACTGTATTACAGAATCACTTATGACATTGGATAGTGGTTCATGGAATACTGATCTTGGACCTGTAATATTATTCTTTTTTTCTTTTGCTATGTAAATTTTCTCGTTTATTTGTATCATTACAGATCGTTTGTGGAATAAATTCTATTTAATTCTGACAAGTTCTACATAGTTTAGCAATTTTTATAAATACGAATGTATTTGAAGTAGAATTAAGTGTGTCCTGAGAAACGATGGGAAAAGTATCATTTTTATTGCAGAATCGAGGGTTAGGCAAAAGTGAAAACAAAAAATCAATGTGTACTGAAAGTTTCAAATCTCTTGTGTGCAAAATAATGAGAATTCGCTCATCATGTTGAATTTCTGAAACATTAACGGACAGGTTTTAATGAAATTCTGTATGAATATTCATTTATAACAGAAAAAGAGATATACCATTAAATGTCATTTTACATAAGCACAATTATCAGTAAGGCTCATAGTGCTGGGATGTCTAAAATCTATGATGGATATCAAATTGAAAATAAGTATAATATGCGTTATATTCCCCTCTCACACATAGACAGATAGCACGGTATAATGAATTGGAGGCAATTGAGGAGGACTCGTGGCAATCAATTCTTATCCTTCAGGAAGGCAGAGAGGAAGGTTCTCGATGGGAGACGTGATTCAGTTGCTCTCCCATGAGCGTTCCAGATATGCTCTATAGGTTAATGTCAAGAGATCTGGTTGACCAATCCATGCCGCAAATATTCTCACTTTCCAGGTATTCGTTGACCAGCTCAACGCTATGAGATTGAGTGTTGTCGTCCGTTAACAGGAATCCAGGGCCTATTGCGCCCCTGAGAGTCAAACATAAGGCTCCGAAATTTATTTTCTACATTTTATTATAATCAGAGAGTCTTTGTCAAACACATGCAGGCGTGTATGGCCGTCCAATATAATGACTTGCCAAACCATTACACTTCGACCACTGTAATGATCCTTTTTTTTTCTCATGAGGGAGAAATAGTATTGTGCCCTATTCTCTCTCCAGATACAGGCACGCAGATAATCAGTATCGAAACTGAATCTCGATTCATCTGTGAAAATCAAGGTGCACTACTGAAATTTGGTTCAAAGCGCACGTTGTCTTCACCAGGCTAAACGCGTGCTCTTTGGTGCTGTAGTGTACAAGATGCAAGCAATGGGTCTTTTGGTAGACATTCCTTTCTCCTGACGCCTTTGGGCAACTGTAATCTGTGAAACTCGGTTTCCAGTGATAACATATAGCTCACGTGAGAGCTGTGAAGCTGTAGCAATTATGTGTGTGTTGCTGTGCTGGAAGTGCCAAATAATAATCATCATTGGTCGTTAAGAATCTTGGTGGACCTTATCCAGGTTTCCTCTATATATATTCATTGTCCTGAAACTATTTCCACAAATTGCGGACTAGTTACACTAGACGTTACCTGTAGCCACCTGTGTTTGTGATTGATCTGCCTCCTATCAATTATCCATCCTTATAATATTTATCCAACTCTAACGATAAACACGGCGAATGTCGTGGGGAAATACTGGCTATCAAATCGCCGACAATCTTTCGGGCATTTATATCCCCTCCGCATGTGTACGCTTATGTATGCTACTCTGAATATTTGCATAATTCTTCGGCGGCTTAATCAGAACCTTCGGTTTAATACTTTAGGTAAGAATAGACATAACTTGCAATGTCTCTTAATTTTGCACGCGAGTGTAGTTGCCCTATGCTGGAAAATGTTAACCTGGAATTATTATAATTAATTTATAAGTTTCAATACATATGCAATTATTTCCTCTTTTTAAAACTGCTGATTTTTTTATGGTTCGTTTTTAACATTTTTCATTCATTTCTATCCAAGTTTTGTAGATTACTAAAAGCAACGAACATTAAAAATGTGTTCATGTTCCTTAAGAGGTAAAAAAGAAATAGGTTTTATCTCTGGAAGAACGTAAAAAGGATCATAAAAAATTCATCACATGTTTTATATCCTCTTTAGCGCTCATTAATGCTTTAGACTGACATCCAAGAATCGAATTATCTGATGGAGTCAGTGACTGAAAAAACAACGATCCTGAAGTCTTTACCCCTTATCCAAAATACAAAATAATCGATAATAGTTTTTTCCCTCGTCCGACTAATCTTATTTATAATAAACGTATATTCTTTTTCTAGTCTGTATCGACACTTGTTCTTTTCGATGGTTTTAACGTTGAATAATTTGCAATTACATCAATATGTATTTAAGAGACTAAAAGCAAACAATTGCGCGGAAAGAAACATACACAAATGTTTCGAGAAATTTTTTTCTATATTTCATATAAACGTGCTTCTTAATCTCGGTTATTGATTTTAAAAGTAAAAATCTTGGTTGACAATAAATTCGGAAAATTTAAAAATGCAATTTTAAAAAATAATGCAACAGTAAAATGAAGATTTTATATTTATATTGAAACCTGCTTCTGATATGAATGTTTTTTGAATTAACCTTTTATTACTGAAATGTAAGAAAGAACGAAAGAAACGTTTCAAATGCCTTTCCTTGTAATAAAAACTGATAAAAACATAAAAATTGATTCTCAGGTCATAAATAATTGGAGCAGTAATTGTTTAACTCCTCTATCATTGCGTTGAAATCAAAAAAGATTCCACACATTTTAATCAATAATAAATAAGAATATCTGTTTTATAATGAATTGATAATATAACAATTAAATTTTTTAAAAAAATTATGCTTTTACGCTTAATCTTAAGATTAAAGTGTAATTATAATAATCAAATTAGTAATTATAATAATAAGTTAACTTAATAATAGTAATTGTATTAATAAGTTAACTAAAAATTAGTACCTATAATTAAAAGTAACTTAACTTAATATTTGTAATTATAATAATAAAAAATTATACTGAAGAAATCAATGTAGACTTTTTGGGAATAAACACGTGGAGAGGCTGTTAAATAACGAGACTGATTCTGCAACAGAAGAACTACGCGTGCGCCAAAGGTATTCAGAGTGAAACCTTCTTTTTCGGATCCACAGCCTGTCGTTTTTGTAAACAAATCCGTGTACCCCTAGCCTTCGTTTGCATCAGTTTCTTTCTTTCTTTTTTTTTGTTTCGCCTGTAAAATGTTGTGAAATTTCGCATGAAACTTAAAAAACCCGCTATTGAAAAGTATAATTTAATGAAAGAAGTGTATGACAATGATTATTCATCGCGTGCTCATGTTTTTCAGTGGTTAAAGTATTTTTAGGATGGTCGAGAAGATGATGAAGATTATTCACGCGCGAGTTGTTCTTTCTCGTCAAAAGCGCATGACAATATTGAAAAAAAAAATCGGTAATCTAGTCCGATCAGATCAGACCGTCGGTCAGGTATTCGTGCGATTGCTGAGACTGTGGGAATCGACAAAGCTTCCGTATGGCAAATTTTTCCATTAAGGGAATGCTCATTCCACATTGTGTGTCAAGAGGTTAAGTACAGGAAAGTATTAATCAAAATAAAATGTTTTACAGCATCAGTCTCGTTATTTAATAACCAAATTTTATACATTCCACGAACAAGAAGTATCAACCAAATCCTTATATAATAGATAATTTGGTACAATATGATCACATGATATCACTTATTCGAGCCAACATTGTTGACTCAGAATTAAATACTGTGCTGATCTAAGTTCTCAGGCCTCATGTTGGCGTAGGATGTAGGTTAAGAAAGTGGAGAGAACATTGTTTCACAATGGCGAGGATCGTTGTCAATAGCCCTCGTATTTCTTCTAGATCAATGTTTATAAGCAATCAATCCACGCCACTCGGTAAAACAGAAATAACACAAAATTCTAATTTGAGAGAAATATATATACTATATACTTCACTTATCAACCTTAGTATTCATTTAAAATCATTTTGACAAAACTAAAAGTTGTCTCTTTGACTGATTGATTGATTAATTAATTAATTAATCATTAACGCAGCACTTAAAAGCAACAAGAGAACTATTGGTGATGGATCTCGTCATTTTGAATCTTGATCAAATGACGAGGAGGACACAATTGACCAGGCTCCCCACTATTCTAACTTACCCAGCATCCCAACGGAGGACATTGAACCTGACAGATCTAACTTGCTTCAGTCTCACTTTACAATATGTCCATAGTGACATCAAGACTCAAACTCACGACTTGATTGAAACAATGCAGATCAGGAATTCGTGACCTTGGTCTAAGAGCTGGTTCAGCAAAATTAATTGGATTTTTTTTTTCGTTTTAAATTTTTATGTATGGCATAAAGTTATCATTATTTGGTATAAATAGCAGCTTCTTTTTAATAATATCTCAGAATTAATGTTAATGATTAGAAAATATTTAAATTCATGTTAATTTGCTGTCATTAATATTTTTCGATATTTTTAATATCCTTAATTGATTTGCATGATACATTTGAGTGATATTAAACAGTTTAAAATTAATAAATAATGTAAGAATTAGTAGTGAAATCACAATTCGAGGCTTAAGACTCTTTTTATTATCATTTTTTTTTTATTTGTAAATTAAAAATATCCCGAAAAAATAAAATTGTGTCTTCTAAAAATTGTCTAAAATTCCTTACTTCACCCGTAAATTACCATATTGACTCTATTATAAAGCTCACGTTGATATCTGGAATGTTCCATTAAAATTCCTCCGAGTTTATTAAGATCTCAACTCGGTGGAATGCCATTAACGTCCGAGTTTTTTTTAAATAACATTTTCCTCTTTGTTGATTACGTTAATAACCTCTTGATTCTATAGCAGTTTTTTGTTTGAGAAACTCTTTTTATTTCCTCTTTTCCTCTTTCAAAACGAGAAAAAACTATTGATCTCAGTCATGAACAAAGGCCAGGCAGTTCGCTAACAACTCCTCTTTTGTTCTTGAGAGCGCGCGAATGTATCTAGAAGGTTGCTATGGCAACCGGAATACAATATGTGACCGTCGCGCGCTGTTGACCAATTTTTTTCTAAATTTTTATTTTTGGAGGTGATTATTTTTCTATCTTTGGCAGAGTTTTCTCTTCCGTGTTTAGGAGAAAAAAATCTAGAGTTATTTTATTTGTATCTCGGCTGCCTTTTTTTCCCCCTTAACCCATTCGAAAGTTGTTTTTGTTGACAAAAACTCGGAAAAACTTCGTCATAATCACAACATCAGAATTTGCACGTCGTAATTAGTTTTTCACCGGTGATGGTAACACATGTGATACTCGAATAACTTATTTTAATAACTTAATTACATTTTTTTACCTTTATTGTGTACTCAATGTAAGAATTTCAGAATTTTTAGTAAACTCACCTTAATTTTCATAAATTATTACTCCTGATACAAACAACAGACTGCATGATTTATTTTACATAAAATTATTCATTTTGGTGCAAGTTTACGTTCAATTTTTATAATAACAAGGCAACATTTCAATAGATTTATGTATCTTTAACCCATCAGTAAAGAATATCCTTTCCTTTTTTTTTTCTTTAATTTTAGGATTGCCATCGCTTTATGCACCAAAGTAGATTGCAAACTGAAAATGCATTTTCAGATATAAAAAAAAAAATGTTTAATGTAAATTAAGTTTGTGAGATTATAAAACATTACTAAATTTGTCATGTTGCATTAAATTTTGAATTATTTTATGATTATCGCGTTTTTTCACTTAATCGAGTAAGTTAAATATCAGATTAGGAAACGTAATATAGAAAACACTCCATATATATACTCAAAAAATGGATGGATTCAAATTAGAAATGAGTAGGGTGTATCCAAAGAATAAGCAAATATTATTGATGTAAATAAGAAATTAATAATCTTTTCTTCATTAAATACTTTGATTGATTTTGTGCTTATTAACATCGAACGTAGGAGCAACAAGAGGGCTTTTCATTACATTTTTAAATTCTTATTTTATTATTCAGAGTGAATTAGCAATATGTAATCAAATGTTGGATGATCACAAGACTCTTAATTGAATCCCTAAGTATACAAAAATCGTTTTTTCCTCGAACATGGTGCTGCGAAAGTTTAGAATTCACCTAGCAGGAGGCAACGAATAGTTTGAAGCTTTGGGGAAGGGGGATAGTAGGATACTTTCAAGTTTTAAAACCAGTAAAAAAAAAAAAAAAAGGAGCGGTTTTCCTCACCCCTGACGATTTTTTCATTAATAACTTTACGATGGAGTTTTGTAGCGATTCAGACCAAATCAGTTGAATATTACTCGTCTTTCTTTTTGAATGTTGGATATATCCATTTCTTGTACTCGTTACTCAGCATAAAGGGTGTATTCTTTGTATTTAGTTTAATTACTAATATTTTATGGATTACTGCATAAAAAGAAATTATTTTGTTATCAAATGCATATAAAAATTTAAGAAAATCAGTATAAAAGGAGTAAGATATAATGTCACACAGGCAAGTTTCAAAACTTTTTTAAGCTACATGTTCGACTCTTTTTCTTGTCAACCAATCATCTTTTCCCTTAATGTTCAAAAGATGCCTTTGAGAGAGCCATCTGAAGTAGAAGAAGCAATTAGAATTAGACCTCACAATTTTGAACCCCAGTCAAGGGACCTGAAGCACACTTGTGATCTAAAATTCTACTCTCAATACTTTCACACCACGCCAACCTGATGATTTTGGTGCCTCTACAGATATAACGTACTTCAACTCCTCTAAATGGCGGTTTTCTACGAAATGAGGGCTCGAACCCATGCCTCAATGAAAAAATTGTCATGACCTTTCGGGTACAACGACCAGTAATTATGTGAGAATATAATGAATAAGGATGGAAATATTTTCAACAAAATATATATTTTGTTTCTCTAAAATTTACAACCAATGGACTTACATTTTATAGTTACATATGCGTTCCTTCATGTAACTTACTTTTGCTAAGACTGTCGGAAAAATTGAATCGGTAGAATTGTTATTCCATTTCCGGATCCGAAACCAGGGTAGGTAATGACGGACGCATTTGTGACATCTTCTGCATCGTTACTTAGAATCTGAGTCATCGGAACTCAATGAATGCTCATCCAAGAAAAAATTAGTTAAGAAAAATCAAAATAGTTTCTTTCGTATTATAGAATGTCAACAATTACTATGAATGTCAATAGGTTATTATCTCGTGACTGGAACCCAAGATTATTACTGAAATTTCAACTTACCTCAATTGAATCTGCGTCAAGATCAATATTTATAAACAGAGTCTGTGAAAAATATCAGCTTTTTGATGATCATGTAACTTTCCCACACCAATATCATATGCTCTCTTATATTACTAGTATTCTATATCCTGCAATATGTTGGTTTACATAAGACACAGTTTATACACATTGCGAGGTTCTTAAATCAAACAGCGTCAAAATGTAATCCAATAAGTTAGCTGAAGGGAAAAAAAGCGCGAGAATCAAAACAGTTTTATTTTCTCTATCGCGTTTCAGACAAATCGCGATATTTGAAAGACTTCTACAATTGAAAAATATGTATCGTTGCTTTTTCGAACTTAAAGACATCATTTGCATTTTTAGAAAACCAATTTTCAATCTTTCAAATGCTCCAAATGAATCAGAATTTTTTTCTTTAATTTTTTTTTCTAACTTAAATGAAAAATATTTATGTTTTGTTATAATATGGGGGGGGGGGAGGAACCCTCTGATAAACCAAAAAAAAAAAGTTCAATTTTGTTATGGTAATACTGTTTTATGTTAGATAGCTGTTCTGTTAAATTCAACTGCAATAGATATTCTTTGAAAATGTTAAATTCTTATTATCCTTTGAAATGCTTCTTATGTTAAAAAGTTATTCGAGGACTTGGTTGGGAAATTGAAAATATCCGATTTTAATTTTCAATAATAATAAAAGAAAGCGAATGTCACCGATCATAAAGTGTGTTTAGTTTAGTTTTTATTAACGTCGCACTAGAAGCAGCACGAGGGCTATTGCCGACGGACCTCGTAATTTTGAACCATGGTCAAGTGACGAGGACAACACCTGAGCTGGCACCCCCCTCTCCTAACATCCACGCCAACGGGAGGACTTTGGGCCCCGAACAGATTTAACGTGCATCAGCCCCACGGTTGGTCTTTGGCGGCCAAGGATCGAACCCGCGACTGAACGAAAACCACCAGCTGCGAGCCCACGACCTTGACCACTAGGCTACCGCCATAAAGTGTGAAGTTCTACACTGATTAATATATTACATAGATTAATTATCGATTAATTTAATTAAAATTTTACGTGATTTGTTTTCGTACACCAGTTGCATAAAAATAAGTTGTATAAAACTTCCCCCCCCACCCTGTTATTGAATGAATCATTTATGGTCAATGCAATATTTGTTACAGTAATCATTTGGTAAAAATTGATTGACAAGAAGGAGGGTTAAAAATAGAGAAGGATCGCTGGGGTATCCAGGGGGTACGTCACCCGTCTTCATCAAAGACGGTAAAATCGAAGGGAAATAAAAAAGAGTAAAAGGATGTCTTAGTGTCATGCATTTGCCTAAAAAAGGTAAGTTTCGGAGGCGATAAAAAAAACAAACAAAATATAACAAATGTTGCAGTAGACAAAAAAAAAAAAAAAACGTGCAGGGATCATAGGTATTTTTTATTTTTCTGTGATTATCAGCTTATAGCATCAATGATTGAGCTTCGAAATGGTTATATTTTTAACGAATGTGGAAAGCGCATTTCCACAGGATTTAGTTCAGTTTTCTTAATGGAAAATGTATAATAATTTTGAAGAGATTATGAGAAGATGAAATTGAAATGTAAAAATATTAATTGATCTATATAATATTTCGATAATATATTTATTTATTAAAAATTTAAAAATATAATGTATACTTATAATTACATTTATGACAGAAATAACTTGTTACAAATATAATGTATATTTACGATAATTTCTTATTTACGAGTTCAAATGATGTTGACCTCGAAAGATTGAAATTTATTTCCAGTTTTTTGCTACCATTATTCATTTATTTGTTTTTCATTCTTTTTATATGCCAATATTCTCAAAGAAAAAAATTACAACTGATTGAAGAAATATTTTTGTGTTTTGTTTCTTTCATACGAATACTTTGAGTATTATTGAGCAGTTAGAAATTTTATCTGATGATTCTCAACACATTATAATATAAATTGAAATATGAAAACAATGTATTGTACGCAATGTAAATTATATGGAATTCAGCTTAAGTAAGAGTATTTTATTAATAATTTTTTCAGTGGCTCTAGCCTTAAATTTTGTGAGATGCTTAATTCAATTTGAAAAATAATAATAAATAAATAAGAGAAACTAAGTTAAATAAAAAAATAACTTTTGTTGAAATCAACAAAAGTGCATCTTAGTGATTAAATTAAAATTTCTCATTTTATGCTTCACGAAATAATAATTTGCATTTTATTATATTTTTTTTAAGGTTAAAAAAATTAAGTAACTTTTGATTGATTTCAGAAATGTTCACTATTAATTTAATTCAGATTCTCTTTTCTATGACTTCACTTCACTAAATCAAAATTTATATTTTAAACATCTTTTCAATAACACAAATTTACCATTGCACACAAATAAATTTTTATGAACCCACACAAAATATTCCCAAACCGGAGAGTTTATTAGTGGTTAGTTCGTAAGCTTCGCATACGCTTCCATAAATCATAAAGTTTTCTCCATTAAGTAGCAAACATATTGAACGATAAAACATTTATATAGCTTAGTGCATTATTTTCTATTTTAAATACTATTGGAAATTATTTATTTATTTTAGATACTGGAAGTGAATGTAACCGCGAGTCTTGTCAATAGTTAGATAGTGCATGGGATCATGGGAAATATACTCAGATCCTGAAGTAATTTGACAGCGCAAAACTGATCTTTTTGTCCAAATATTTTTTTCTCCTGACCGCTAGAGAGGGATAATGACAATTTACAAGTTGTTATAATTTCATTTCAGAAAGTAACTGTAAATGTTCGCCAAAAATAAGCATTCCGCGCCAAGAATACGTTCTACAGAAGAAAAAAATATGCTGGCGCCATCTGTTGCAGATAGTCCGAAGTACGCCAATAACTAATAAAAATTCATTTGAAACCTTAAAAAATTGATTAATAACGACAGAAAATTATGTTCTGGCTACGCTATTCGATAGTGAGAAGTGTATACTTCTAACTGATTCATTTCTAATTGAATCACTAAATTTTTTCTTGTAGAGAATGTGTTCGAACATTTCGTCTCTTATACTTTAACATAGAAAATTGAAAATCCATTTTACATAAAGGCAAAAAATTGCATATTTTTTTTTAAAAAAATCAAATTTCTAAGAATGCTAATTAGTAAATAATTATATTTGTTATATTTATAGTAATTTATATTAGCATTTCTTCTACCTGAAAATGTGTTCGAACTTTTAGATCTATTCTTTAACATTAGCCGAGAACAGCCTTAACAGCAGACTGCCTGCAGAAAGTGTGTACAAGAGCGTCTTAGATGGAGAAGAGTTGAGTGGAGAAACGTGCTCTTCACTGATGAGTCCCACTTTAGAGTACAACCTGACAACTGGCGAATTAACATCTGGAGAGAACGTGGCACTCGGAATAATCTTGTCTATCAGTGGCCTCACAGACCTATATATTATCAGGAAATAAGCCCTGACGGTTCAGCGATATATATGAGAATGAACCTCAGACCTATTGTGGTCTCCTACGCTCCAGCAATAGGGAAGGAATACATTCTCACGGATGATAATGCCAGGCCACATCGTGCTCGACTAGTAGACATTTTCTTTTCGACGAAGGAATTCTTCGAATAGATTGGGTAGCAAATTTCCGACACATGAAACCAGTAGAACATATTTGGGATATTCTAGAGAGAAGGGTTACTAGTCGCTTTTCACCCATAGACACGATTCCGCAATTATAAAGCTTTCTTCTCTCTTAATATCCAAATCTTTCTTTGATAAACTCATTGATTTCATGCTTTTAAGTGAATGACATTGCTTTTTTTGAAACTCATTTTTACCCGAGAAATCACATTTTTTTGATTATTTGTATGATATGTTCGAATAGAGTTTCTTTTACCAAAAATTATGCTCAGTAAAATTTAAATATCCTTGTTCGTTGCATTATTATTATTATTATTATTATTGTCATATCTTGCCACACCTATATACAAGTATCATATAACTATCATCGGACAAAAAATTTCTCCATCTGCAGCTTGTATCCAAAATCATAATATCCTCTAATTGTTTTGAGGAGTGTATTTATATTCTGGCATTTTAGTTCTGAAAAAAAAAAAAATGTGCCAAGTTAAGATTTCATTCTTTAACATTAGGTGAAGGTAACATTAAAGAACAACGTCGTGCGGATTAGTTTTTCTTCTCTTCGTAAATTCAGTCCCAACGAAGCCTATCGTTTAGACTTATTCATCGGGGCGCAATGAGAATGACCAATGTGTGAACTGAATGTTTTGGTGGGCATAGATTTAGATTTGGATATGTAGCCGCGGTAATCTAGTGGTCATGATTTCGGATTCGTGGCCGGCGGTTTTCGTTCAGTCGCGGGTTCGATCCTTGGCCACTAAAGACCCGCCGTGTAGAGAGGGATGATGCACGTTAAATCTGTCGATGCTCGAAGTCCTTCCAGAGAGTGGTGTGGAAGTTTGGAGAAGGAGGTGCCAGCTCAGGTGTTGTCTTCGTCACTTGACCGAGGCTCAAAATTACGAGGTCCGTCGCCATTAGCCCTCGTGTTGCTTCTAGTGCGACGTTAATAGAAACTAAATTAAAACTAGATTTGGACATTCTTAAAAGCACAAAAGAGTGGACTCGTTGCATTTAAAACTGGATACTGAAAATAATATGAAGTCACTTATGTTAGTGAATATGATTTTTTTTCTCGTGAAATAAAGACGCTTAAAGAAGAAATAATTTAAGAACAAAATTTTTAAGATATCATATTTTTGGAATAGAAACTTACAGACTTTTTGTGCACTTATGTAATTAATAGAAAATAGTATTTTGCCTCATGAAATCATTTCAACTTCAAGAGCTTCAGTTTAAATATTTAAGCGTCGTTTTTGAGACTGAAACAAGTTTTGTTTTGCTTTTTCGGAACTGCATGATGAATGGTCGCTTTCCCTTCCTTGGAACATATCTGTCGAATAACCTAAAAACAATTTTGTTATAAAAAGTTATGGATGGATTCCGGAAACATGGATTTTAATATGGATTGTTTACAAAAAAACTAGCGATGTTCTAGAATTATGCGAGGGTAACTGACCTCGTCGTTTTGAACTACTATTAAGTGAGCAGGACGGTATAGCTGGAGCTGATACCTTATTGTACTACTTCTGATATCTTTTCCACTAATACACCACATGAAGACTGTAAAGACTGGTTTTTTTTAACATGCTGCAGATTGATTTGAATCCTGCTACCTTAACTATTTCGCTGCCACAGCTCCATGAGGGGGGTATATAGTTTAGAATTCTGACACTACCACGGACATTTGTGCGGAGCGATGGTGATTTTACTTGTTGAAACTTAATGTAAAGTATTGTAAAAGTCAAGCGATTGAGGTTTATTATCTTGCAAAACTGGTCTTATGTTACTCTCGTCATTTTACCGTGCATCGAAATGGTGTAGTCTTTCCTCTTGAGGAGTCCATTACATTGCTTTTGGATTGGCACTCATCAAAAATGTATAAATTCTCAAAAGATGATGAAGATTATAGGGTGTGGTGGTCCAGTTCTCCTGATTTCGGACTTATTGCAGCAGATGCTCGAATTCACCATAAGACCATCTAGCGGGAAAATAGAGATTGCTGCACTTTAACCACAAAGTTTTCGTGTGGTTGATTAGTTGTTTATTAACAACATAATATGAAGCAATATTAGGGCTTTTGGTAACGGACCTCGTCATTTTGAGTCACGACCAAGCGACAAGGATGACAACTGAGCTGTCAACCTACTCTCCACACCTATCAATTGAGGACTTTGATCCTCAATTGATTTAATGTGCCCTCTACACTAGGGGTGTAGTATCAGGACTCGAAAGCACGATTCGACTGAAATAACTTCAAACATGGGCTACTCGGCTACCGTGACCGGTCTTCATGTGGCGTATTATTAATGGGGAGGAACCAGTGTCGTGTCTAACAATGATTAAGAATTACAATCTCCATCGTCATCGTGTTACTCTAAAGAAAGGGAGTCAAACTCATTTCTAGTCACAGGCCAATTTCAAACAAGTATAAGTCCTGTAACTACCACACTATATTTAATAATGGTAATTGGGTTTTCCCCCCTTCTCTTTATGTACATCATAGTTGTGTACTATTAATTGTGATTTGTGCATCAGAGTACTTATGTTGTTCATAACGAGGTTTTACTCGAACATTATGCAACTTTGGTACATTAGTGGCATTTTTACATATCAAACAGATTATTTTATCTTTTATGTAAGATCAAGAATATAATAGTTCCCGTTTATCTTGGAAATATCGATGTTCGTCAAGTATTTTTTGTTTAGTTTTTATTACCATTTGATTTACTTAAAGGCATACTAAATATAAGAGCCTAAAATATATAAACAATCTTTAACACGAAATAATAAGAAAATTGTAACAATAGTCAATATTTTTTCTTCGATATTAACTTTTCAAACACAAATTAACTCTGCCCAAATTAATAAACTCATTTTTCTTATACTCCGAGAGCGGAATATTTGATATCGATATTTAGAGCAGCTGAATATTTAGAGCACACAAGCGAAAGAGTAAAAGACTAATGGCATGGTAGGTATTATTTTATTGTTGATTGCTAAAAATATCCCATGCTATTGGTGGAGAAATAGTACTTTGATTCAACACGGCCACTAAAACGTAATTCATTGACGAATGTTGTAGTTCATTGTCAGTAATCATATATAATTAAAAATTCCAAAAATTCAGTTACAATATTTAGTAAATTTTTCTTGTATGCAGTTATATATGCTAGTTGAGTCACAAAGATATTCGTCGTGGCTGGCCCACGGGGCAAGAGTTTGACTTGCTTCTAGGACAATCATGTCAAACTCGCGGCCCAGCCAACATAGTGGTATGCTGCAAAAATGTAATTAAAAATACAGTAGATAAACTTTTAAAATTTCTAAATTATTCAAATTTATTGATACTACCAATTGAAGTATTACAAGTCGTATTGAGTCGATGCACTATTCTTCCAACCCGTAGTATCAAATGTTTTAGCAGCCAAAAATTAAATAAGGCCTTTAGGCATCTGTTATCTTGCTTGGTGTGCCAAATATTAAATATTCCGCTTTCAGGAAATAAAAATAATACATGGTTGCTCAATAAATCTTTACAAATTCCAATAGATGGTGCTCGTAGCATTGAAAATTGTTTGTTTTTAGTAAGTACCATGACTCAGTAGTCAGCTGTCTCAATTACTCGCATTCGCGATCGTGACACCTTTTTCTCGTCAAAAATTCTTCGTTATAATTTTTCCGACCAACAAGACCCACTTCGCCTTTTTTTTTAAAAAAAGATTCACCAGAAGCAACTCAACGTCTTGATTTTTGCTTGATTTTCGGGGCATAATGATGAATCCAAGTCTCACCGACGGTGTCAACTCGACACGGCAGCAGTAAAATTTTGATTGGGCAGCAAATGATAACCAAATCAAAACTAATTTATAAATCAATGTCAAATTTGTTTCATCTCCGTTTTAGAGAGGGGAAGCTCCCAATTGTAGCAGCAATTTACCTTAATGATGGCATCTGTTTTTAAATACTTAAGTGCATTTTGAGCCACCCTTGTAAGGTTATTTAAAGTACGCTTATAAACTTGCCCTGTTTTTCTGTCTGTTAAATTAATTTTAAAAATATATAAATCAATTTTTACTTAAAAATTAATTCTTTTGTTTTAACGAATATTTATCAATTTTAGGCCTTAACGTCTTTGCTAAAACCAGTATGTAGTTAAACTAAACGAAAAATGACTGATCAATATCAATATTTCCACGAAAAGTAGAAATCGCATTATTTTTTACGTGACATAAACAATAAAATAATGTGTTTGATACGTAATCACGCTAAGATTGTGTTCCATAAAACGTAAATATGTACAACATAAGGACGAAATACAAATCATAGTACTCTCCAAAGCGATCAATTAGGGAAGTAAAAGCTACCTTCGTAACTACATAGAAAGCATAGTTTTTGCTTGTAAGGAATTCAACTCTGCTAGAACAATGCCTCTTAACATGCTTGCTCTTGAACAATCTTAATTCAAATCAAACCTTCAAAGGTTCGTTTTAAATTTCTTCTAAAACACATTTAAAAACATCTATGATCCGTGCATTTTTCACGCCTTTTCAAACTTCTGATATTCACTCTATCGTAATTTAAGTTTATTTACAGAAATATTAAGTTTATTTATCAAAATATTTTTTTTATATTAATATACCTATTTCTTCCTGTTTTCAACAGACATTTACAAAGAATACGCTATAACTGTGATATTAAATAAAGAAGAATCCGAATTAGAATTCATAGAATTCCGGCTACCTGACGAAGAGGTAAGTTTGTTTTTTCATTATATTCATACAAAAAACAAAATATTCAGTTGCGTAATTTTATTTTAATTTAGGATCTCTTTTATTATGTAACCCAAAGACACATGGTACATCAGAAAAGCGTGATTTATATTAAAAGAATCGTAACAAAAATAACGTTATTATTAATAAGGTAGGATTGAATTAATTCAAGTTTGAACTCCCTGCAGAAACAAAGGACCCATAAGTATGAGATGTTTGATGCTTCTTTTTCAAAGCGTTTTTCATACAAGATAGTTATATCAAGCCCTAGATATAAATGGGAACGATACTGAGATAATTAATGACAATCTATTTGGCGAGAAGCTGTGAGGAAATGTGAATGTTCTAACCGTAAAAAAAACTTGTTTAATACTTTATTAAATAATTTGATCAACATTTGTTTATATAAAACATAAAAGTGAATTTCAGAAAAAAATCTCATATTATTATTATAATTTCTTTCTGCAATAATTAAAGTAAACAAAGCCTCTTTCAAATTAATTTTATGACTTCGATTATCACTGTTAAGCAAAAGTCATATTCACTTCTTTGGTTACCTAAATTATATTTCTTTAGAAAATTACATATATATATAATAACGTCTTCAATTATACCGAGATGGACACATCTGCTGATGAATTTAAGACTGCTGAAAAAGAGATTGACAGTTTGATACTATTAATCGAAAATTGAATTTCTAACCCTGATTTTGTGAAAGGAATAATGAATCTGATTAATAAATCTAAATACTTGTGGCCTCTCGGCATAACTGAAGACGTTATTATTGGTCGTGACGACCCTATGCGTTCTTGTCTTGTTCGAACTTCCAAGGGTCAGTACTTTACAAGGTCCTATTTCTACTAATAGCTTATTAAGTCTATTGACAAAACTTTGATTACAAAGCACTGGAAATATATGCTTTCAAAACGGATATATTCTGTCGAAAACTGAACTCTGAAGAAAATTATGTTCTCTAAAAATTAACAACTCAGTAAATTTTGATTGGTTTTGCAAGAGTATCGGGTGAATTTCATTAGATGAAAATTCACTTTCTTCAAGTCTGCCTCTAATACGAATCTAAGACGATCGCTGACTTTTTCTTCTCGAACAACAGCTTTTGAGAAACTATTTTTCTCAATTCTTCGAAATTGCTCTTTAATTGTTCACATAGTGTAACAACTGCTCTAAGAATTCTTTGAAGACTTTTAAATCAAAGTATGGCTCTGTTTGAATTTGAAATTCGTCAAGCATACTCAATATCGGAAAGTGTTCATGCAAATGAAATGGTGTAATTTGCGAACAAAGACTACAATAGCAGCCAACGATGTAGAGCCTAATTAAAAATCAATAATTATTAAATCAAGCTCCCGAATATAATGTATGTTTCATTCCTCCTTAACGTGGTCTAAAACGTAGTTTTGAATAGGTGTAGGGGGGAAAAGGTTCTTTTCTTTTTACTTAATTTTTTATTGGAAATTTGTGATCGATTATTAGATGTATCTCTGTTGCACACTTCGTAACAGATTTAACAAATTCAACGTTGAAATTAATTGAATTTTGATTTTTTTAAAAAAAAGGAAGGAGACATAACATTTCTGTTTGAATATCGTTTCATATGACATGACTTAATTTGGTGTTGAAGATTTTCTGAGCATTTCAATTCTATTTTTTCTTCCAGGGAAAGTAATATTTCTCTTTATTTAAATTACTTGATTTTATTTCATAAGATAAAAATTATCGCAAGCATATTCTTAAAATTAAAAGTCTCATTATCATTATTTAATAGGGATGATATACAAGTCTACTACTAATTTATGGGAAATTTCACACCATTGTATTTTTCATCTCTCAGAAAAATGAAGAGCGTCAAAAACAAAACTTTGCAAAAACTAAAAATGCAAACTTTTTATCAAGACAACGTTGTTTCCAGCGCTAAAATTTTGAAGAATGGTCTCTGGAAATAATTAAAATAACGAAATATTTTAAAAAATTTTCATTTTGAAAATATAGTATTTGTAGTTAAAGTTTACATAATTACTTACATTTTTCTTAGAAATTTCTTGATGGAAATATCGGCATTTGTTGAAAGAGATGTACTAAGTGCAGCAGTTTATATCCTTATGTCAGTACGATCTTAAGTGTAAAAGTATCATAAATATGAGAAAAATAATTCTATTAACGGCAATTGAATTATATGTTTTTCAATATTGCTGTAATGTATGTGTGTGTATGTGCGTTTTCAAAAACACACAAATACACAATATACCCATTTAAAAAAGAGGTTGCAATCACGATTTGCTTCTTACCTAAGCTTTAAATATTTTACAGAGTTATGTGATAAATTAATTCTATATATACTCAGTTAATAATCTATAACGTCATCAATTACGCTAATAAAAATACTTTTTGCATTAAATTTTTTTTAAAAAATACGTTTCTTAAAATTTTTTGTGTAATAGTAATTTTTATGTGGAATCCACACATCCTCACGAGTCGATACCTTAAGAATGAAACCAGCTTACACCAGAACAACTCTATACCGAATATAAAACACCAATGGCTCTCAATTCTTTTTTTTTTTTTTGATACGATGGTAATTGTTTTGCAAGATAAAGATCTGATCCAAGTACATTTATTAAACTGTGCATTGAGTATTTGTCGTTTAATCAAACCACAATCTCAAGGTATTCAACAATTATTCCTAAACACGTATATTCTTCTTAAAACTAATTTTGTACATTAAATTCGAAATTGTTTTCAACTTAAGTAGATGAAATTCTACGTTGCTTAATAATTGTAAAGGAATTGATGAATTTATCGGAAATACTCGTTATAGACATCGATTGAAAAAAAAAAATGTTCAGTCTATGCCTGTGCATTTTCTATTAAGCAAAATGGTAATAATTCCATGACGTAGAAAAATAAATAGAAAGGAAAAATAGGTTACTTATATAAATTTTATGCAGGCATGAAAAATGCTGGGATGGGTAAGAGCTCCTCAGTAGGAAGTGTGATTTCTTGGAATGTTGATGCCATCTATTATGTATGACTTCAATTCAATTACTGAGGATGAGATTATGGACTTTTCTCCATTAGTCTCTAAAGGCGATTTTGAGTTGCTGCACGATTTGTTTTAGTAATGTGTCTGTTGCGTGCTTTATGGGATTTAATAGGTGTCATACTATTCAGCGTCTGGGACCTTCTAATGTCTCTTACTTTTCATGTCCTGCAAGGCAGAAACCGATGAGCAGAAAGTTCGTACCGTACAGTAGTCCCATTAGCAGAAAATCTACTCTCAATGTATCATATGAACTTGAAAATGAACTTGACCTAAAAAAAATTCTCGATGACAGAAGGTCATGCTGTCAAAATATCCACTTCAGACCAGACTGATTTCCTGCCCCTGTAAATGTTGCTTACCCACACCATCAAACATTGGATAGTTTCAGTGGCGCTTTGATGATAGAAGCAAGTTCTCTTCTTTCACCTGCTAGCTGCAGTTTTAAATTACTCTTGGTAGAGAATAGACTTCAGTGCAACGTGATATTTCTCGACAACGATTTACTCGTAGTGAGGTTTCTGTGCAAGATTTTATCGCCAATAAATTGTTATTCGAGAGGAATGTGAAAGTCATTAACATTTACAAATCTTGTCATTATTAGACTAGATACAAGATTTTCTTTTGCTACTAGAAATAAATATCTTTATCCTCCTGACTTATATTGCTGCATTCACAGCTTAACGAGGTAGAAAAGAAACCCTTTTTAAGTAGCAACACAACATTCTTTACACGCTTGTTATTGCATCAACTTGAGATACATACACAATTTTGAATCATCCAATTGCTCGACAACGTGAAGACATAATTTGTTTTCAATATTTGGCGTAAAAAAATGGAAATTTTATCCTTATTATCTTCAAAAAATGACAATTTCCCCCTTGAAAAAAAAGTATTTCAGTACGTTGCTTTTTACCCTGATAATAAAAAAAAAGTCTTACCTTACAACGCTTTTTAAATTTGTTACTTTTTGCCAATTTTGTACTAAATCAGTTGTTCCTCAACATTGCCAATTTGAGTAGTCAAGTGGGGAAGTTTATTTTTCCCATTCTATTTTTTTATAGTTCTATGAAAGTTTTTGTATATAGTGGTAAATAAAATGCTATTATATCCGGACTGTTTTGATTATTGAACGTTAACACCGATTAAGATTTCTTCTCCACACATATAATACAGTTTTAGAGGTTGGAATAATGCTCCTTCGGTCAACTGATCTGTCGCGATGTGATGTGATTGTGAATGTTTATTAATATCGCATTGAGAAGAAACATAGGGCTATTGGTGACGGACCTCCTAATTTTGAATCCTCGATCAAGGGACACCTAAGCTGTCATCTCCCTCTCCAAACTTCCACACCACGCACCTGAGAGGACTTTAAGCCTCGACAGATGTAACGTACATCAACCCGCTACACAATGGGTCTTCAGAAGCATTGGGGCTCGAACCCATGGCTCGACAAAATGACCTTGACCAAGGCTACCGCGACCACAATTGATATGTTGGTCAAGGAATACGCTGACATTGGAAAAAAGTTGTTGAGGAAAAAAAGGGGTTGAAAACGACTAAGATTTCCGTGTAGCTAGGGTTGATGCACGTTAAATCTGCCGAGGCCCAAAATCTTCCCGTTGGTATGGTGTGGAAGTTAAGAGGGGGTTCCAGCTCAGGTGTCGTCCTAGTCTCTTGTACGAGGTTCAAAATTACGAAGTCTGTCGCCAATAGTCATCGTGTTGCTTCTAGTGCGATGTTAGTAAAACCAACCAATCAAACTTATTTGGAAAGGATGGGAATGGAGATAGAGAGAACTACGTATATTATATATTTGATATGAATAGACTTAAAATATGTTTTTCATTTTATAGACATTTTTTTAATTGAATTTGGCGATAAAAAATTCATAATTTTAATCTTTGATTATATGATTGTTATTTTTTCTGACTGAATTATAAAATAAACTATTTAGATATTACGTACTTTTATGAAAGCTCAACCGATAGGATCCGAAGCATTCACATGCTTGAGAAGTAAGAGATTCTGATGTGTCGTGGTTGCTCCTTACTGACACACATTTTATGTTAAAAAGGAAAGGAATCGATGTGACCCTTCCTATGAGTAAATAAAAATTATATTATTGTCAAACAATTTATCAAACGATTAATGCAATGCATGTATAATTTTCAGGGGGAGGAAGTTGAGGAGGAGGGATGGACTCCCCCCTTCGCTGACGCCCACGTGGTCGTCTACTCGGTGACCAGCAGGAGGAGTTTCCAGCGCTCTCTAGACGTGTTGACTAGGGTCCAGCGGCTGTTCAGGAGGAGTGCTGTCCTACTCGTCGGCAATAAGTCTGACCTGGTCAGGGTCAGGGCGGTCACCACAGATGGTGAGTTATTGCTTAGACAATTGTAGGATGAAGAATTTTCTCGTCCTTGGCTAATAGTGCAGGAAGGTTGTGATATCTATCTTAAAGCTGTTTTTAAATAATGTCAGATAAAATTGGATCATAAATTAAAAGCACTTTTTTCAAAATAGAAAAATGTACCAATATTATTTTTTATGATTGTACCCTTTTAATTTTGTATGATTGTATCCTTTAATTTAAAAAAAAAATTCAATTTCCCTCGGAAATACGAAATTGATTCTCCTCTTTATGAGTTAAACATACTGAATATGAGGAAAGTAATGAACCGATTCAAATAGAGAAAAGCTGTAAATCAAAATAAGATGCTCTTTATTTTGAGAGTGAAGACAAAATATGATTTTAATGCTGGAAATAATTTTTGCCTAAAAAAATGTTTTTCCTGTTTGAGGATATATTTCTCTAACATTGCTCGAAAATGGTCTTAAACTACGATTCACTTTCAATTGTAATCTTTCATTCCTTTGCTTTCGTCACTTGACCGATGCTCAAAATTACGAGGTTCGTCGCCAATAGCCCTCGTGTTGCTTTGGGTGCGACGTTAATAAAAATTGTTTCATAAATTATAAATTGTCAGAAATTGTCAAATCATTTCTTTCTCCTTTGTAATTAAAATATTGGATCAGATATCCAGGTATTACAGGATTTTCGGAAATAAAAAGCGCAGAATATCCTGCAACTGTTTAGACTAACAGGGTTTGTTTTGTTTGCTAGTGTAATTTGTCTTATCACTACAAAGTCGTGAGAAAAAGGTTTGGGACGGACTTTCCCATTCTGAATTATGCTAGAACCGATACACTTAGTCACAAAAGTAAGTATGCACCTCATGTCTAAAGTCATAAAGTCCATATTTTTAAAATAAATATAAGATATATATATATATATATATATATATATATATATATATATATACCTTTTTGATTGTTAATTACACTTCAAAAAATGGAAAATGAACAGCGCTTTAATTTGTGCTTAACAATTTTAAAGCTCAATTTCTTATCTACCAGTAAAAACTTGCATCACAAAAGCATGTATGCAATCTGAAAATTTAAAGGTTGTAAATTATTTAAAAGATAAGATACGCTTCTTTATAATTATATTTTATGTTACTGATAGTTCTGAAAGTTTTTCTGCAATTTTCTAAGTTAGAAGCTAAATAGTTATATAATTTACTTATGGCTCCACGAGGGAAGGATCTATTACAAGATCTGAAAAATTTAATTAAAAGATTACACAAAAAGAGCAAGTCTCAACGGGAAATATCTCAGATCATCGGGAAAAGTCCTGCAACAGTGCAAGAAGTTATTGAAAAATTTCTGACAGGGGTTACGGTACTTGAAACAAGATTAAAACTGGTCGATAACGCATATTCACAGATAAAGTTGGGATATTGGAAAAACTACAGAGACTAGTGATCAAAAATTAAAATCAGGTATAGAAAACTATTGGGTTAATCTTGCAATTCTGAGACAATTCGTCGTGTGCTAGAAAGGTGGGATATCATGGTCAGAACGTGTGAAGAAAACCGTTCGTAAGCAAAGTTAATCGCAAAAGGAGAATTATCTTTGCAAAATATGTAAAACAGGACCAGGTTTTCTGGAGTTCTGTATTTTTTTTTTCAAATGAGAGCAAATTCAACATCTGCGGATCAAATGGACACCAAAAAGTGTGGAGAAAAGCAAATGCAGAGTTCGAACCAAAGAACAGGAGCGGAATTGTTAAACATGGTGATGGTTCAATTATGGTTTGGACTTACATGTCAGCGGTTGATGTAGGTAATTTAGTAATAATTGATGGAATAAGGAATCAATTCAGTTATCTGAGCACTTTAAAAGATAATCTACGTCAAAGCGCTGCAAAATTAAGACTTCAGAAATCGTTTATCTTTCAGCAAGATAGTGATCGAAATGTGAAGTTCGCATACAGCTCGAACTGTACAATAATGACAGCTCTACAATTTTCCAAAACAGCTCAACCCCCCTCCTCAGTCGCCCGATATTAACCCCATTGAATACTTATGGGATTACCTTTATAGACAAATTCGAAAATAATAGATCAAAAGTAAGTATTACCTCAGAATATTACTTTGGGAGGAGTGGCAGAAAATACCATCTTCTGTGAGCCAAAATTTGGTGAACTCAATGTCATTAAGATTAATTTAGTGATAAAAGACTAAGATTACCTTACAAATTACTAATTTTTAGTTTTTGCAAAAGAAGCTTGTAAAAATTATCTTTTTTCTCTTTCCCTGTTTTGTCTGCATACTTATTTTTGGTACATGAAGTACATGAAAATTTTAAGTGAAACTATTTTTACAAATTACATGTTTGTATTTTTGTGATATTTTTCGATTTTCATTAAATTTAAGTTAGCTGTTTTTAAAAACATTTAAATTTTGAATATGATAGGATTATACAGGGTGTCCAGCCTTAATGTGAACCAATAGCTAATTCCCGAACCGTTCGATTTAGATATGCACTTCCAATTTGAAAAATGTTTTAAAAAAAGGTAAAGAATGTTTTTACGTGCTTTTCAAACCAAAAAACCAATTTAGAAAAAATTACAAAAATTAAATTTTTATACGGTCCCCAGGTCATATCACTTATATTTAGGAACAGATGCAGTACACAAAAACAAAGTAAACACAAAAAGTTTCATTTTATTACGATAAAAACTGACCGAGTTATGGGTACAAAAGTTTGAAGCATTTTAATTGCTCAGAAAAGGGGGTCGTATATAAATTGAGTTTAGAGAACAATAATTCACTATCTACAGAAAAAGCAAAAGAAAAACATCATAGTAATATTAAAATATCGTAGTAAACATCATAAATAGACCATTTGTATTGCTGTATGGCAAACAAATATAAGTTAAATTAAAGAAATACAACTTGTACCGAAAAGATTAAAACAGCGTGTTTTAACAAATAATAGCCAAAAAAATACAGGATTTCCGTTCAAATTATAACATAATGTGGAATGATGCGCCAATCATGAATCTGGGACTTTATTATATCAGAATGACCAAATTAACTTAAATAATGTTCAAAATGACTGCCTTCCGCAGAAATGCAGTACCGAACCCGCTTCAGAAACTTCGCCTGTAGCTTCCGCAACATAGTTGGTGTCACAGACCTGTATGTCATGCTGATTCGATTGAGTAAATCGGATTTATTCGTGGATTCACGTTCGTACACTTTGCTTTTTAGGAAGCCCCAGAGAAAGAAATCCAGAGGACTTAGGTCGGGTGATCTCAGGGGCCACTCCTGTTGACCTTCGTAGCCGATTATTCGAGTGTCAAATGTCTGCGCCAAAAATGTACTTGGTTGCGCAGATTTGTGTGCGGGGGCATCATCATGCTGGTACCACAAGAGTGACAAATCCCGTAAGGAAACTTCATCTTCTAAAAAATCGGCTAACGATCCAGATAAAATTTCCGTGTATGATTCTGATATTAAAGGTCCATCGAAATACATTGGGCCAATTAACGTGCTCTTCCATGTTCCGCACCACACATTAACCGACCAACGCACTTGGTGGCGATTCGGTCGTATTAGATGTGGGTTTTCGAGGGACCAATAATGCGTATTCTATGTATTAATAGTCCCTTGACTCGAGAACTGGCATTCATCTAACCACAAAATTTCATTCAAAAAATCTGGATTTTCATTCAGTGTGTTTAACACGAAATTGCAAAAATCAAAACGACGCTCCTGGTCTCCTGACGACGTTCCTGCGCCAGGACTGGACGATAAGGATATGCACCGTACGTATGTAATATATTCCACACCGTCGATTTTGAGTAGGAACAAGCCTTGCTAATATCCCAGACACTACTTTCAGGATGAGCCTGGGCATATCCTAGAACAACCTCAGCGGGTATCCGCAAGCTTGAAGGTGTAGCACGAGACAAGGGGAATATGTCTATGACAACCCCCAGTTTTATACAAGCGTTAAACATTAAGGGCAATTGTACAATTAGTTGGATGTTTTTGACTGGGAAATTTAATGGCATAAAGTCTTGCCGCCTCTCTCTTATTTCGATTACACTGCCCATACAACAGTACCACATTTCTCAGTATTCTTCATTTGTATACATCTCGTTCTCCCGTACTAGAATTCGTAATATTAGAATACGACTGTATGCAATTGCAAGCGACTACACAACAGATTTTTAAAGCTCGCCATGATCAGTACCGCAGCAAATCAGTCCGCAGCCGCAGCAAATCAGTCTATTTTTTTGGAACTGCTTTTGAAATGTTTTCTTCGTCAAAAATATTTTATTTTGTCTATGTTTTACACGTACACAGAATAAATTTTATTTCTTAAGTACTTAATTATTGTATTATTATCGTAATGTATGTACTTTTAAATTTAAAAACGATTTACATAAGAATGACGTGGAAGAGCGAAAGTTTCCTGGCAGAGTTCCAATTAATTTCACTTTCGAGACGGTCCCTTACTAGCTTCTTGAAAATGGCCGAGAAAATGGATGAAATGTATGATTTTCAAAGTTCCATAACTCGGCCAGTTTTTATTGCAATAAAATGAAATTTTTTGTGTTAATTTGTTTTTGTGTACTGCATCTGTTCCTAAATATAAGTGATAGGACCCGGGGACCGTATAAAAATTTAATTTTTGTAATTTTTTTCTAAATTGGTTTTTTGGTTTGAAAAGCACGTAAAAACATTCTTTGCCCTTTTTAAAACATTTTTCAAATTGGAAGTGCATATCTAAACCGAACGGTTCGGGAATTAGCTATTGGTTCACATTAAGGCTGGACACCCTGTATATCTCTTATTCTACGAAAAACATCAACACTATTCAAGTACATAATTACTTTTGTGACTCAGTGTACCTTATATCACCAAACTTCCATTCTGGAGGAATTTGAAGTTCAACGATTCAGGAGGAATTTGAAGTTCAACGATTCAGGAGGAATTTGAAGTTCACTTCGTTTTTAATGCGCGGATTTCTTCTTACTGTCTTTGGTAGAATCGGAATTCGAATCTATGATTTTACTCGTGATTCACAATCCCGAAACTCGTAAATTTAACTAGTTGAGTCTCAAAGCTTCTATTTGTAGAATTGTTATGAGATTCTTTCGCTTTGTTTTTGTCTCGAATTGCTTAGAAAAACAGAACCAGATAAAAACACGCGATGTTAAAATTCTGACTGTTGGCGGAAAAGGGCGAACTCGAACTGGATTCCGAAATCATCTAAACAAGAGTGGAGACGATTTTTTTAAGACTTTTAGTGGCATTTGGTTTGAAAAAGTTAGGTGAGATACCCCATGCGATTTTTTTTTTTTTTTTTTTTTTTTGTATCGAGTAATACTCGGGAGAAAGAAATTTATTTAGTTTGTCTTCACTTACGAGACCCAAGCATAGAATATTTTTCTACATAGAAAATATTAGGATCCTATTCATTAACATTAAGCGGAGACTGATTTATTACCTAATTTTTTTCTCAAACTTCCTCAACAGTATTAGGATCCGTCGGTAGGCGTAACTTACTTCCACGATAGGGCAATGTCTTTAAATTGTTACTATGATATATATATATAACTATATATTAATTTTAGAAAAATCTAATTATATTTTCTCTGGCATAAAAAGAAATCTTTAATACAAACTATAAATAATAATTTAGGATGAAATAAAGAAAAGATGAATTTTACTGATGGATGACAAAATCTATTAAATAATGATAATTACCGTTTATCTCCCGGTTTTTGTAACTTGAGCAATTATTTTCACAGCAAAAGCCAAGTGAATGTGATTGTTTATTAACGTTGTACTGAGAAACAACACGAGAGCTGTTGGTGGCGGACTTTATTATTTTAAATCTCGTTAAGTTACGAGGACGACCCCTGAATTGGCACCTCCCTTTCCAAACTTCCACACTGTGCCATTGGGGAACTTGGGACATTGACCAAATTTAAAGTGCATAAGCCCCGCTACAAGGAGAGCCTTTCATGGCATCAGGGGTCGAGCCCACGACTCGACGGTAACAACGCTAGCCACGAGTCCGCGTCCATGACCACTAAGCTGCCGCGGCCACCATGGGAAATAAAATACACATCTAATGACGAATCTGAAACAGAACAAAAGACTGAATTTAAGATGTACAAAAATTAACTTTTCATTCTCAAATCGTGTTATGATACACTTGAGGAATGTTTTGTCAGTAGATACTGATATCTGAATAAAATGTGTTTTGTTTTGTTCAATAAATTCGAATTTTTCGACTGATTTCTGATAATTTAGGTTTCTGATTATTTCACTAATATGCTATTCACACAGTGTATGAGAGTGCTTTCGATTAGTACACATGTCAATTATTCAGTGATATCTTCTACGAGTTCAGTATATCAATGTCATCCTTCCTTTATTCCACCCCCTGAATACAATTAGGTACATTACCCGATTACACGTCTGTCGAGTGAACCTTATATTTAGCCTCTTTTCAGTTGTTTTTATGAGCATAGCCGCGCTTGCATATTAGACTAACATTAATAATTGTATTGATTATTTCATTTTTCTGCAATGAATTGGTGTAATTTGGCACTTCTAGTGACATGAATGGATGTTTAAAATTGTATTTTTAAAGTCTGTTTTTACTTAAATGTTTTTCATTCGAACATTTCGGTTGAATAATTATGTACAAAACGAGAAATTGAGAATATCGACGATTTGATAAGAAAGATAGAAAATTTAATGGGGGATTTTGAAAGATTATTTACTAGAATCTCAAGACATTTGCGTAACAATCTTTTCCCCAAATTTAGTACTTAAAAAGGCTATGGGTGTAATAAAACCTCCTTCCAGATATTATTCAGAAAATCACATTAAAAGCTATTTTCCTCTCTTTATTATACCTTCAGTTTTTCCGTCTTAACGCCAGTAAAACTGAATGTTGAAGGCACCAATCGTTTGATCTCGGGTTCTGTACGATGTATGCACCATTACTGTTTTTTCCCTCGCTATTTAAGCATGGCTGCGGTAACGTAGTGGTGATGATTTCGAAGCCGGTGTTGTTTCCGTTGAGCCATGTGTTCGAATCCTGATGTCACCCAAACCCCACCGTGTGTGGACTGATGCACGGTAAATCAGTCGAAACTCCAAGCCCCTTTGGCATGGCGTGGAAGCTAGGGTGAGGGATGTGCCAGCTGAAGTGTCGTCTTAATTACTCGGCCAAGGCTCAAGATGACTAGGTCCGTCGCCAAAGCATTCGTGTTACTTCTGAATGCAACATTAATAAACAATCGAATCGACTATTTAAGCCTAAAAAATTTTAATTTTTTACTAATGGGTCAAATATATTGCAGGTACAATTTGAAATTGATTTTTACTGTATTCATTAATTCATTCTTTAACCCACAAATTTAACGAATAAAACTTAATGTAATTTAAAAAACAAAAAAAATTACACACTTCCATTATATAAAAATTAATCATTAGATTCATTTTTTGGGGGGAGGTACTCTAGATATCCGAACCTAAATGTTCCGTTAATATATTAATTCGATATGCAATGTCCGTACTGTGTATAGCTTAAAATCATGTTCAATACGCTCTTATAATTTGTGTGTCAGTCAATGAAATTCGCATTTCACATAGAAATTAACCTCTCATAAATTTTTTTGTTAATGCTTAATTTTTATAATTTTTTATTTGCTAAATTACAGAATTATTGTTGAATAAAGTGGTTTGCATAAAATGGATAAAGTAATAAAATAAATGTATTATAGAGGAAATATCGGTAACAAATTACTCTAGTGATAAAAATATTACATTAATTGAATAAAAGTATTCTTAATTAAATTAAGTAAATCGAAAAAACAGCTACTGAAATAGGACCCAAGACGAAATAATCGATAGTATTATATGAACCACTAATGACTGGGACTACGTCAAAGCAGTCTTAAAGTGCTCTAGGACTTTAAATGTCACTTTCTTGACGAAAGTCACCTTCTTTTACTTTGAGATTTCATTATGCTATTCCGAATTTGAATGAAATCGGTGACGTCTTGTTCTTGTTTCAACATCGATCATCTTGCCTTTCATCTGGATCGTTTTGTTGCTATGGCAACTCGTGAGAAACGATTGAAGTAAGTTATTTTATAATTTTCTCAGGAGAAAAACCCACATTGGGAGGCTTTTGATAAAGTAGTGTTTCACAAAAAACAGATTTGTAAACAGCAGAGAGTTTTAATAATATGTTGTTTAAGAAAACTAGGAAACATATTATTTGCCTGGTGTTTCGATTTTTCATATTTTTTTTCAATCTTTTAAAAAATTTCTTCCTTAGGTAGTGGCCGTGGTAACCTAGTGGCCATAGTCATGGACTCGCTGCGGGTGGTTTTCATCGAGTCGAGGGTTCGAGCCCTGACGTACTTTAATACCCGCCGTTCTGTTGGGAATGATGCACGTTAAATCCGTCGAGGCTCAAAATCTTTAGAAGAGGGTGGTGCTAATTCAAGAATCGTCCTCGTCCTTTGACCGAGGCTCAAAATTATAAGGTTCGTCGCCAATAGCCCTCGTGTTGCTTCTAGTGCGATGTTAATAATAAATTACTATTTAACTCAGATAATCAAAGAGAACTTACCGACACAATACCGCGCCAATGATAACTAAAATATCCGTTTTAAAAAAATTTGTTCTTAAGTCTCATGTCTGTAAAAATATACTATAGAAAGTATTTTAATACCGTTGCAAAGGAAACTAATTTCATTCTTTAAGAAAATCTTAATTGAGCATTCAAAAATTATTAAGTTATAATAAAACGTCTAGTTGTTCCTTTGTTTTTTTTCGTGGCATTTTTTGTACTCTAAATACCACGGTTAAATACCCCACCCCCCTTCTCAAAAAAGAGTTTTTCCTCGGCTTTTTTAGAAAGTGCAAGGAAGAGAACATCAAGGGTAATGATTAATAAACTTTCCAATTGCAAGACTGCTTATACACTACTTGACACTTAAAATGCAGCACAAAGTAGGAGTGGCCAGAAAATGATGAAACTCGGCAAACAGAGAGAAACAGCAACGAACAATAAGTGATCTTTAATTCCAAATGATATGCATAATACATAGGGAGAACAGCGTCGGCTCAGTAGGTTGTAGGACCGTCATGGATGGCGATACACGAAGCAACACATCTAGGTACAGAGTCGATGAGAGTACAGATGGAGTCCTGAGGAATGACTCTCCATTCCATAACAAGTATTTGCCACAATTCGTCGTATGAACGCGGCAGTGACAAGGTTTGCAATTGGCATCCAATCACATTCCAAATATGTTCAATTGGTGAGAGATCAGGAGAAAATGGTGACCACGGAAGCATCTGTACACCTTGCACAACTCGTTGGCTCCTGCCGACAAAGGGAATTGGGCACCCCCTGAAGGTAGAGGAATGCCACCGGCTACAGCACATCATCCGCGTATTGTTGGGCCGTCATAGTGCCCTGAATACGAACTAGAGATGACCTGGAATCGTACGCAATTGCGCCTCCAACCATGATGCCGTGTTGAAACGCGGTGTGGCGTCCCACAATTGCTGCCGGATTTAACCTGTCTCTACGTCGAAGCCACACTCGTACGAGACGACTATCATTGGAGAAACAGAAACGTGGCTCCTCTAAGAATACGACCATGTGCTATTCCGTCGTCCACATCGCTCGAACCTGGCACCATTGCAGATACTGGCATCTATGCTGTGGGGTCAATGGCAGTCTTTTTAACGGACGCCAGGAGTGCAGGCCACTAGCAACCAATCGACGGGAAATGGTTCTAGTCAGTATGGGAATATCCTTGAACATGCTGTAGAATGGAGGTAGAAGTGGCTTCTGGATCCACCACCGCTTGTTGAGGGATGCGTTGATTTACACGTGCTGACGTCACTCTGGCTGCATCGACATCCCTCAAACTGCCACATTTCTTCGTTCCAGCCATCTTCGTTACAGCCGGTGCACTGTGGACGCTTCCAGGTGTGTGTCAGTGGAGATTTGCCACATGCACCAAACTGCCCTTCTCAGTCCGATCACCATGCCCCTCGTTAAAACGTTTGTCTGTTGGAATTGCCTCCGTTGACGACGATCTGGCATTCTGTGTTATTACATGCGACAAGAACAAATTTCCTACGATGATTTTTCTAGCAGAAATAACGGTACGAAATTTGAACATTTTGCAGACTCCTTCCCTTATATCTTCCTTAACGTGCGCTGGAGAGCTCCGCATTTCTCATAATTTCCATTACTCGAATTCGTGTGTCAACTCTGAAATTTGCATAGTTTTTATGTGTTTGATAAATTAATGTTTAAGAAAAAAATATTGTACTTTATTAATAGTTTGTACTTTTGTGTGTGTCAATGATGTCTATTTTAGCCACTTGAGTTCTTAGTCTTTATTGAACCAGATTATAGAAAAACTAAATGTAAAATTGCTGTTGAACATCGATATTTCCTAGAAAGTTAGAATTGCATTTTTTTTTTTTTTTTTTTTTGCAGAGTCTATAACTTTAAATATGTTTGACACTCTTGCTGTAAACCAATGGGGGTGAGCATGTTGAGCATGCTGTGTCACAATTTGTAAAAAAAAATTGCTTGAAGCATGGTAGCATGGACTATTAGCGATAAATTACTCTTCAACTAGCATCTGGATTTTCTATCTGATTTATATTTAATTTCCCGGCTCTTCTTCCCAATCAAATGGAATGTAACGTAAATTAACATAATTAAACTTCGAAGGGGAGTGAATAGATATAAAGAAGTCGTATAAAAGATGTAGAGAACTAATTTGAAATAATTCAGGTTACAAAAGAATGTTAGTGTGATATACGTGGAAGAGAAATTTAGCAGATTTAGAGAGATTTGGCCTCAGCGCTGTCGAAAGAATTCTTTGATAGATTATAGATATTGTTGGTACTCTCGGAAAAGATATTAGCTGTGGAGAGGATCCCCTTATTTGAGGAGTAAATAAAGTTTTTGAGGTTATATATATATATTAATTAATTAGTTTGTGTTCGAACTTAAGTAAAAATTTAGAACCTATGATTAACTTTAAGATGACAGAACGAGACAGGCATTAGGATTTAATTGTAACCTTAGCTCAAGTGCAGTGTATGTTTAGAAATAGCCTGACTTACTTGTTGATTTTAGCTCAAGTAAAACAAAGCAATATTGTTTTATATTTATTTACTCAAAACTCAAAAGCAAATAATTATTTACTTCAATGACTTTTTTTGGTGCTGAATTCCAATTGCTAAATCTGAAATTAAAAGTTGGCATTTCGTACTCTTCAAGCTCTGCTACTAACTGCATTTGCCTATCGGTTTCTCTTACTGGTTTTAATACGATTTAACTCAGAATATGTCTCCCGGAGGGAGGAAATTTGTTAGTAAAGACATCGCTCAGATGCTAAAGAAGTCCGATGGTGCACGCGAAATTCAAAGCACACGAAATTTTCTGTTCGTATAGAGGTATACTTCCTTCTTCAAGAATTTCCAGATTCTGAAGGTTTGATCTCAAATCGAATAACACTTGAGCTGGGATACTTTCTTGAAACACTGCATCTTCAAACCAACAGTTTATACCAATTGAAAACCATTTAATTTTGAAGTATTTTAGATTTCTACAACGTCCAGACACTTAATTATTTTAATTATCTGTTCCAAGCTTGTTGTCTTGTTCCGTCTTGTCTGTTTTTGGGCGTTCATCATACGTGAACGATGAGCGTCACCTAAAAATGTCCTTACATGTCAAATATGCTCACCATTACTGCTGTAACCCTTTGAACCCGGTTTTCCTGGGTGAAATAGTGAATTCTGAGTATTCCATTATTGAGTCTCCCTCTATCCTCGGATAAAAATAACATACTTTTATTGAATCCAATTGGCGTAAATTGATAATTTGGATGCAGAATTTCAAGACAGTATCAGGGCTCAAGTGTTAGGCGGCGTGAGATCGAACCTTAAGAATCTGAAAATACTTGGAGAATAAAGAAATTTGTCACTACAAATAAAAAATTTCGAATGCTTTGAATTGATCACCGGGTCTTTTTAGCACCTGAAATCATATTAACGCATCTTTAAATCATATTAAAACATCCAGCAAGGGAAAGAGGATAAAATTAAGCATCAAAAAGTCACGAAATCAAATTTGTTTTTGTACATATGTAACAAAACAATGACTTTTTTTTTTCGAAATTGCAGACGGCCAGAATGCAGCTAAAGAGCGCAACAGCACTTTCATCGAGACTTCGGCGGCCATCAATCACCAGGTGGACGAACTACTCGTGTCTATCCTCACCCAGATTCGCGCCAAGTGCAAGACTCCCTTCGAAGGGGCTGCCCCCTCTCGCTGGAGCAGCCCTCATTACTCCCTCTCCAAGGCGCGGGGACTCATTAAGAAGTTCCTGAAGAAAGCCTGCTTCCAGTCGAAATCATCCGACAATCTGCAGCGTTTGTGAAACAGTGCCTTTCTCCCACGACTGCGGTGATCCGAAGAAGGGCCCCAAAACATTTCTGGAACCGTGTTCGCTGATTTAATGTTATGTAAAGATTTTAGAATAGAATGCAAATTCATAAGGAAAGCGTTTTAAAAAAATATTTAGCTTGTGATTCTTCTGTTAAAAAGACTACGCGACAAAAATGTTGAACTCGCGTTGTTCAAAAATATCTTTTTTTAAATCTGAAATCATGTTCGATCACTCTTTTGGATTCATTTCAGAGGTTTCAGAAAACATGAACTCAGAGGTTACGAAAATATTTTTTGTTACAAGTTTAATTTCGAATCATCTAAAAAATTCGGCAAGCAAACCAAGTTCTGAAAGCAAACCTGGCTAGTTAATGAAAATTAATTTCTATAATTTCCATTTTAATAAGTCATTCGATATCAAGTATAAACTCTAAATCATTAGAAATATTATTATGCTCGTTTTTATATCATTAACTGGCCTCCAAAATTTCAATCTAAAACATATGTTCTATGCCTGTTTTGTTTAATGAAAGGGTCCTGAACAGAAATTGTCATTGCTAAAATAATTTTTATGATACCACATAAAATATGTGTGATTATTCAAAGTCCATCTTATATAATAAAGAGCGCGAGGAAAACAAACCTCCAAAGTTACCTAAAAATATAACATGTAAATAATAATTACATGTGTTTTCTCCAAAGATATCTGCAAGCAATATCTCTAAAATTATCCAAAGTAAAACACATGTAAACAATATCTCCAACGTTATAAGAAATGAAATATTTTTCACAAAAAATACCTAAAAATAGAATTATACGTAAGCAAAGTTAATCTAAATTGCATAAGTAGAAATTATATATGCATATGCATATAATAATATTTAATATAAAATGAAAAATATAATAAGAAAATATTTTTCAGTTTACTTAAGGTATATATGTAAACAATACCTCTGGAGTTATATAAAAGTAAGATATGTTAACGGTATATATTTTATACTTATTCAAAAATAATGTATAGTCAAACTCGGTTCAGTGACACGTTACTCCGCTTTACACGCGGTTTTACTAAGACTTTCTTGATAAGCAATCACTCTTGTAATATCACTCATAAACATTGTGACATCACAATTCTTATTTTATATATATATATAAAGTTCAAATGAATCTTTTGTTAATGACGTCATGAATTTCTGTGTTCCTATTCCATACATATAAATCTCCATTTCCTGGAAGGCGAAATGTTCCAGTTAGGATTATTATTTTTTCTTTTTTTAAAAGATTCCCCTCACCCTAAGATCTTACGGTCAGTGAAATTAACTGCATATCAACCATTGCGTATTGGTCAAATTTTAAGAGTTATAAATATTATTTCTTGTGGAAATGATTTCTGCCACAGAGACCCCAGACTAGAAGACAGCAAGTACAGGCTTTGCTGTCTCCTAGTCTGAGGTCCCTGTGGCAGAAATTGTTTTTTTAATCTTAAGTTGTTTTTAATCTTTTGCATGACAGCTGTCATGCAAAAGATTAAAAAAACAAAATAGCAGAAAGAAAAAATCTATTAAAAATTGGTTGATAAAACAACAACTGAATTTTCGCTAAATATTTTAAGTGCCTTTTTATTTTATTTAAAAAATTTTTAACAGGCAATTGATTTTAATATTATAAAAGTGGCATGCATGACTAGTAGTGGATCCAGGATGTGGACTCGCGCCCCTTCGTGTCACAATTTCTACGCTTACAAAATAGCAAACACGAGCAGGAAATCCCAACCAAATTTAAATGTATTTATTTTGTTGTTTTGCTTTAAAATTACCTTAGAGGAGGCATTGTTGAGCCCATGTACAGGACAAAACTACCTATCGTTCTATAAATTTTTAGTTCTCATAATTTGAATTTGATTCTTGAGTTATATTTTGTTTATTTTTAGATTAAGGACTAATGAATATTATTAATAAACGAAATAAGCAAATACGCTTAAGTCTTTAAAAAATAGAAAAAAAGCAATGAAAATTTAATGAAAACAAGCAATTGTCCCCCCCCCCCATGTCAGATTTTTTCTGGATTTGGTTACTGTACATGAACATAAATTTATTTTCTGGACTCTGTAATTTTACGTAAAAGTTAGTTACGCAGAAAATTAGTATGGATGTTGGAGTTTTTATATTATCTCTCAATTCATATTAAAAGTGTAACTCACAGTTCCCTTAACCCGTGGTTTAGTAACAGTGCACTCTGACTGCCGCATGTTAACGGGGTTAGACTGTAATATTTATAAACAATTCTTACAAAGTGATTAATAATAATACATATAAACAATACCTCCGAAGTGACATAAAAAATATTACATGTTACCCGAATTTATAAATTGATCATCATCATCATATTTGACTCAATAGCCCAGGGTGGACCAAGGCCTTCTTCTGAAAATTCCTCCAAGATAACCCGCCTTTTACCTTAGTCCCCTGCCAATCACCTTAAAATCCAATTCAACACAATTAAGCCACCGTAGTTTTGGTCTTTCTCTTGATTAGTTTTTTCTCGATATTGTGTATAAAAATAGTGATTTGTCTTCGTCTCCCTCTAGTTCTAGTGGTCATTTTCGAAGTACCCTCTCCACCCCATAGAAAATATTCTCTGATTCAGAAAATGATAATGTACCTCAAAAAGAAAATTGAGCTAAAACTGAAAATTATTAAAATTGTTTTTGAAAACGTCATTTTTTAGTCAAAGACCTAATCGAGATTTTGGAGCTATTTGCGATTCATCGGCTTAAAGATAGAAAGTATCAGAATCTTACGCATGTACTTATGGAGGATGTATATTATATTGATTGTTTTAACAGCATTTTTATTTGGAATTCTACTTCCGATCCACCGCAGTCATTTCTTATAAAAAAGTTATCGAGAGTTTCGTGTATTAGCAATTCATTAAAAAATCATCTCTGTTATCACATATATATTATATAAAACAAAAGAAGAAAAAATGAAAGCGATTTTGAGAATTACGCTGCGTTTTTACATATAAGCTTATATTTCTAGAGCGAAATAATCCATGCGTAGATTAGAGGACTGTGTCTTTATTCCGTAATAGGCGAAATAGCGACTTGTAGTTAGCCACATTTCCAAATCCATTCTATCACTTCTGTTTCAACCCTAAGACACTCACTTCACCTTTGTCAGATGGAACGAAAAGCGTTTACTCAAAGAAGTATGCGTGCAGTATCTGCTCGTTTTAATGTTTTCAGCAAACAATCATTTTATTACTTTTCATTGTAAAGTATACCATTAAGCATGTCTAAATTAATATTTTCAGTTTTGTTCAATACAAATTAAATCTACTGTTTCCTAATGATATTTTTTTCCTGTTAAAGCAAGACTCTTTTCGCTCACTTTTTTTTTTTTTTTTTAAAAAAATGGAATTCTGACATGCATATCTGTTTACCCTACGAACACATTCTATTTTTTTTTTTTTTTTTTTTTTTCATTTTATCAGAATAAAGATTCAAAACTTTTGATGGTGTAAGTCTGATCAAAGACGTGGATTTGTTCAGTGTAACTCAAAATAAAACATTCTAAATATAAATATTGCTTCAACCATTCCCGATCATGGTTAAATAAAACACTGATAACTTGCTTTTACGAATCTCATGCAATTGTTTCTAAAATAAGATCATGCATTTCGACAGGAAAAAAAAATATTTAAATTATTATGAATAAAAATACGTAGAAGGAAACTAAATCCATAATGTGCAAATGCGCGAGAGAAATAATTCTATTTATTTTTTAAATCGCTTTCTTCGCTCCCACTGCAATGTGATTACATTAATTAAAAAGAAATTTCGTTTATTGAAATGATTAGCTTTAACCTTTAAAGGAGTAACTCGATTCATATGGAGTTAGATTAATGAAACATAAAGCTGTAAAGGTTCTGTTATTTTATTTAATTCTGTTCATTGTTTATGTTACTTATTGAACAGTTGAGTTTCTCTTCACTTTTTTTTTTCGATATCTATATTATTAAGAGTAAAATTTGCTCTCTCATCCAAAATCAAATTCTGTTTATGTAAAAGTTTCTATCTAGAACACTCACTTATATACTTATTTGAGTAACTTCGAACGAATGTTTCCTTCCATCTGTATTCATTTATGACTAAATAACTAAATGATAGTTTTTTCGTATCACATTTTTAACAGTTCTTTGTTTTCATAAATATATTACGTCAGTTTTAAGTTAATGCAGTAACCAGTATATAGATGTTTTGAAACAGAAAATGACTATAAAAGCGTTACTCTCTTACCTAACCCATGTTTTTGTTCTTGAAGCAGTTGCTATTATTATGTGTTGAAAAGACTTTAATGGGTACAATTTTTAATCTCGAAATAAATTTCATCAGTCGATTGAAAAATTAGTGCTTTTAAGTGAAATATAAATTTCGTGATTATTTGTTTTCATGAATTCGTTTGATTTTTCTAAATCGTGGAATCCCTTTGGGAAGAGGTTAGGAACATCAAAATAGAAATTACTTCTGAAAAACGTGTTAATTTCGTTGCGCAATAATTAACCTGCATTTCTATTGAAATAAATTATTGTAAACTGAAGCCTTTATTTAAATTAATAAAGGCTTGAGTTTTATTAATTTCATTATAATGAATATTTACTTTCTGACACACACACACACACACATATATATATACCTTTCCTATTTCTAAAATGGAATTCTGTGTTCCATATGTGAAGAACCAGATTCGATCCCATATCTGTTTAAACATGTTTCAAACTCTGTATGATGACAGCATTTAAAAAAATTGGGATTTCAGATATTGTATGCTAGTAGAAAGGTAAGAAACAGTATAAAATGAGGAAAATAACTGGTCAGTAATAGCGCTTACTTTGTAGACATTAATTAGATGCAATTTTCGCTATCTAGCAATTATAGAATAACTCAGAATTATTATTTAATGTTTATATTTTTAAAAGAAAATGGAATAAAAGTTTTAAGTATGAAAATAATTACGTAATTTAAATTCAATTAGCTATTCTCTTAGTTGTGAAACTTAAGAAACTTTATGCGCGTCGCGGCTGAAAAATTATCTTTCTTCCGTGTGTAACCATATCATTCTTTGAAATATAAAGAAATTAAAATTTGACCCAATTCATTTCATTTAATATATATTATAATAAGCAAACTCAGTTATTTGCAACTATGCTTCATATCCCTTTACAACTTACATTGTTCTCCGTTGAAAACAGAAGACATTTGCATTACATTTAATTTTTCAAAATCTTCGATTTTGAAGATGCTAAACAAAAATACAACATTGCTTGATATCGAAACATTTTTTATACACATTCAACCTTTCGATTGTCTAATTTAATTTTCAAATAAAGAATTGCGCGATGAATATATGTGAATGTTTCTTCCTAAAATTCATATCAATCTAATCTTGTTGGAATCAATAACTAATTAAATTATTTTTATTGCTAAATAAATAATTTAGAATAATAAGTGCCCTCTGCAACTAAGATGAGGATTCCAACCTCGCTTAGAACCTCTAGAAAATATGAAGATACGACACTATATGCAGTAAGTTTGATGAGGAAAATGAACATCCAGTTTTGTTAAGAATTTTTTTTTTTCTTTTCATTTAAATCAATTTTATCCCTTTTGGCTTTTAAAAAAGTTTGTGGTCGATTAGTGTCCATGGATCTGTAGTTTTTTCCATGGCAGTAAGCCAAAATCAATCATTTCCGTCTGTTCATTAATTGTTCCATATGCCTTCTTCTCGAAAGGAGGAAAAAAGAATAACATGAAGAAAAAAAAAGAACATGGCATTTCAAGAGAGTTATTACCCATACTTTGAAATTTTGTATTTTAGATACGGGCATATGCTGTAAATTTGTATATCTAGTAAACGAAATATCTTCAAGTGCTTTTCTTAGCCTTCTCAGAAAAAATGAACTTTTATTTTTTGATCTTGATGGATTGTCAGGCATATTTTTTATAAGATCCAAAGATGAAAAACATAAAAAAAAATGACTGACATCTTTGACCAAATAAGTAGAAAATAAGTGGACCTTCGCGCTGATATAACGCTGTGACCAAAATAAGCGCTTAGCTTAGAAAATAATATTGTCTCCATGCATTTTAAAAGTATGTCCCTGCATATTCATATGCACATACTTTCTTATTTAAACGCCGATTTTTTTAAACAAGCCTATTTACCATTGAGACGGAGAGAAGCTTTGCTTCTACAAAAATGCCTTAACATTCATATATCCATCAATTATTTCACAGAAATCTTAAGAATTCTAGCTCTTTATTTTTTTTCTAGTTGATTGCATAAATCCACTTAGCATACTAAATCTTTGAATATCACGTGGCATTCGTAAGACTCGTCGTTAACATATTGAGTACATACATATGATAAATCTTTGTAAAGTGTTTTGATGTTGTGTATATAATTTCAACGGGTGTGATATGTACTTAAACTTCATTCTGTGTTGCATAAATGTCTTTTGTTTAGATGAATATATCTGTTCTAGGATGTATTTTATTGTGGGTGTCACATCAGCAGGCATTTTTAGATATTTTTCCAATGTGATATTTAGTCTCTGTAGGTAAACGTGTTTTTCACGGGTGAAAATTTTTTTCCCCATGAGTTCCTCTAAAGCGTTCTTTAGTAGATACATGTCAGCAATAAGATTTTCTGAAAGAAATTCTGAATCAACTAAGAATTCAAAATATACATTTTTTTTACTCGAAACGTAATATTTTCGCTCATTTTTATTTACATTTGGCCTATGCTCATTAACTCTCAGAATAGGTTCGATTCTAACTGTTAGATTGTGTGTTAAATATATGCAGTCAAAATATGTAAGCCGAAATTTGTACACTTATTTAATAAGTTGTCCTATCCTTTGAATACTATGGTATGATTTTTTAAAAAACAGTTGGTAATAATTTCATGTAATTTGTAAACGCAATGGAAATGTCTCTCCTACGCGAAATAAAAAATCCTTTCATGTGTAAAATTTTATCGAGCTTTTTTCAAATATTATGAAATAAAAATTTATATAACGAAGTGCATGTGTTTTTTTTATTATTATTTTTTTACTCTTCATACACACGTCAACTGGAATGTTGCAGAAATTATTAGGTCAATATATATATATATATATATTTTCTTGATCCAAATTATGTACGAACGGTTATTAATCTGTTTTACCTCTATTAGAAACAATTTTATACTTCACACAGCTCATACAAATAACTTAATATCTTAACATCCCAAAAAGAACGTAATTTATTATCAATAAAATGATAAAATATGCAAACTGTAAAGCGTTCCAATATAAACAAATACTTGAGCTTCTTAATGTTGCGCAACTTAGTAATTTATTTCAATGTTTCAGATAGACAGATTGCCGAGAGTACATTAAGTCACTCTAGAAACTACATCAGTGTTATTTGCTACATACCTCTGAATTTTGAAATGCGATCAAGTGACAAGGACATGCGATCTGGTATTTTTTTAACTCTATCTTCCACACCAAACTAAAAGAAGATTTCAAGGTAAAATTCCACTTGAAATACAACTGCTCCCGTTATTCTTCCCTGTGTGTATTAAGTATAATCAAGACCCGACTTGATACGAAGAAAAATTCTACGACCTCTTATAATGTCTTTCCTTTTATACCACCCCGGTTTACCTTTCAACAAGTTAATTACCGGCTGCCACACGTTATGAAGGTCTGCTAAGAATATCCTCCATAGAAATTTTGATTGTTTAAGTCGCACTGCGAAGCAAAGCAAGGGATATTGGCAACGAATCATTCTACACCATGGTCAAGTTACAAAGTTGATGCCTGAGCAATCCCCTAATTTTCTCTTATCAACATCAGGACTTAAAACCCCGGCAGATGTAACCTGTATCATCCTCTCTATACGACGAATCTTTAATGGCATCAAGACTCGAACCCACGACTTGACTGAAACATTGCCGACCATTAGCTTGCGACCATGATCACTTGGCTACCGCAGCAGCTGACCCAAAAGAATTCATTGGAAACCTGATGGGAAGGCGCCTGCAGTCATTCCAGAACATTACCGATTTAACCCAATAGTTGGAGACAATTGGACTAAATTTCCAATGACACAATGTGGGAACTTAATCGGCTTGTGTCACTCCAGGATAACAGGTTCGAATCCAGGTCAAACTCTTTATTGACTTCCTCATTCTTGAATAAATTATTTAATTGCTCCGAAATTATAATAGTTGCTTCTTCTATACATTTCTTCATTTTTGTCGCAATTGGATAACTCATTCATGGTGCTTTAATTTGTATGTCTTGGAGCATGCATATCTGAAATATTTGCTTCATTTAAGTGAACATATTGACAAGTTTCCATATTTATAGAGCCTACTTGGTTGCTAAATCATTTTAGACAAAAGAAAATAAATTCGTTCACATTATCTCTTAAGTATATAAATAAGCTGTTATTTCAATTACGATACCGTTAAGAAAATAGATCAAAACAAACATGATTATGTCCTTTTATCGATCATCTTACACCTAAATCCAAATTTTTAAGGCCATGTCCAAGAAACCCCCTGGATCAGTCAGTTTAGTCAAAAGACATAGAATTCGTCTCAGTTTTTTAAACAGGGATTGTAGGTACAGCATGCGTTTGCAGTCAAAATTCTAATTTTTGGAATCGACCATATGAGGATATAGACGTGCAAATGGTTGATAATGTTATCTTCCAGTTTTTCCAAAATTATTTCATATGACCCTTTTTCGAGCTAATAATCAGTTCAATCTCTTACGCGGTTATCACTTGAAACTAAAATTAAGTCCTCTACATTCAAAGGTTGAGCATCTTCCACATATTGGTTTTGTTTTAGCTGAACAAAGTAGCCTGAATCTTTCAAAAAAATTTCGAAGAATTCTGTCAGTAAAATTACTTAATTAGGGGTGACGAATTTAAAATGTAAAGGCCAGATATGCATGCTTGTCAAATATCTTGAAGGAACATCGAGGGAGACCTACAAGGTGTGGCTATTAAATAACGAGACCAACGCTGTAAGAAACATTAAATTTTGATTTCATACACATATTTACTTATTATCACCTTCAAATCACACCCCTCATCTAACCCTAAAATGTTCCATGTAAGTCTTCCATTGTTCGGGACAGTGTTGAAAGTCTTCTGTCAGCTTCTTCAGGACGCGTGCCGCTTTCTCTTTCACAGCTTCAAGGGACACAAATCTTGTTCCTTTTAATACATATTTCCTCTTAGGAAACAGATAGAAGTCGCATGGCGCCAGATTCGATGAATACGGCGAGTGGTCTAACACTGGGATACTTTATCTGGCAAGAAACCTTTGGACAGACAATGTGGAATGACTTGTCCTTCCACAATTCGGATCGTTTTTTTCCTTATTCTTTCACGAAGTTCAGCAAGAAAGTGAAGGTAGTAATATTGATTAATAGTTTGACCTTCAGGAATCCAGAAAAGGTATCTATTCCCATGAATATCGGAAAAAAAAAATTACCATCTATGAATTTTGACTTGCACATTCGAGCTATTATGGATCTCAGTGAAAATGGGCTCTTTCAGAGTATGGATTGGCGCTTCGTTTCAGAATCATAAGTAAATCACGATTTGTCACATTAACATTTCAAATAAGTATGGGTCATTTTCAATTGCATTCAGTGTCAGTACAAACATTTTTGCGAGCTTCTTGTTGTTCAAACGTTGAATTTTAGACACCATTTTTGTATATTAAAATTATCAAGTGAAATTTATGGTACGGATTCTTTGTCAATTCCTAGTCTCAGCAATCGAGGAATACTTAACCGGCTGTCAGATTGAACCAGATTATCGTTTTCTTCGATATTGTCATCCATTTTTTGACATAGATGGACGACCCGGCAATGAATCCTCTTCAACGTCTTCTCGGCTATCTTGAAAACGCTTAAACCACTCAAAAACACGTGATAAACATTCGCTGACATACACTTCTTTCAATAAATTATAAGTTTCAGGGTTTCCAAGTTTCACGTGAAATTTCATAACAATTCGTTGCTCTATTGTTGCACTTATCATTTTTGCGGTGAAACAAAAAAAAAAAGAAAACTTCTAAAGCGAACGAAGACTATGACTATACGGATATGTTTATTGAAGAGAGAGGCACTGCATTTGAAAGAGAAGGCTTCACATTAACAGGTCAATTGAAAAGTCCCCGGCCTGACACATAGATGGCGCTACTAGAATTAAATCCAAATGTTTTTTAGTTAGCCCTAACCCTCAAAAGATGCGTGTATAAATTTGACAGCTGTCGGATCATTAGTTTGTGAATTATAGCATTTTGAGTGAAGCAACTTTTGTTATTGTGAAAAAAATGGATAAAAAGGAATTTCGTGTGTTGATAAAATATTGCTTTTTGAAGGGAAAAAATACAGTTGAAGCAAAAACTTGGCTTGATGCCTAGTTTCCGGACACTGCCCCAGGAAAATCAACCATCAAGGATTGGTATGCTAAGTTTAGAAATGGTGAAATGAGCACCGAAGACGGTGAACGCCCAAAAGAGGTTGTTACCGACGAAAACATTAAAAAAATCCACAAAAAAATTTTGAATGACCGTAAATTGAAATTGAATGAAATAGCAGACACTCTAAAGATATCAACTGAACGTGTACATCATATCATTCACGAATATTTGGGTATGAGAAAGCAAAGTGGGTGCCGCACGAGCTCACTTTTGATAAAAAAAACAACGACGAGTTGATGATTCGGAGAAGTGTTTGAAGATGATGAAGCGTAATATACCCGAGTTTTTGCGTCGATATGTGACAATGGATAAAACATGGCTCCATCTTTTCACTCCGAAGTCCAATCGACAGTCATCCGAGTGGACTGCACACGATGAACCCGCTCCAAAGCGTGGGAAAACGCAACAGTTGGCTGGATAGGTTAAGGCGTCTGTATTTTGGGATGCGCATGGAATAATTTTCATTGACTACGTTGAAAAAGAAAGGACCATCAACAGCGACTATTACATAGCGTTATTGGACCGTTTGAAGGAAGAAATCGCCGAAAAACGGCCGCATTTGAAGAAAAAGAAAGTGCTGCTTCACCAAGACAATGCACCGTGTCACAAGTCAGTGAAAACGATGGCAAAAATCAATGAATTGGGTTTCGAATTGCTTCCTCGTCCACCGTATTCTCGAGATCTGGCCTCCAGCGACTATTTCCTGTTCTCAGATCTCAAAAGAATGCTCGCTGGGAAGAAATTTTCGTCGAATGAAGAGGTGATCGCCGAAACTGAGGCCTATTTTGAAGCAAAGGACAAATCGTACTACACAAATGGTATCGAAAAGTTGGAGGGTCGCTATAATCAGTGTATCACCCTTGAAGGGAATTATGTTGATAAAAAAAAACTAATTTTGCCAAAAAAATGTGTTTTACTATGGTAGGACGGGGACTTTTCAATTGACTTGTTAAACAGCTGTCGGTCGCTAGCGCATGCATACTTCTTCTGTAGCAGCGTCAGTCTCTTTATCCGATATCCACACTTCCTATCTTCAGTCATTGGCAAATATGTATCAGAAGGCGACTAATCAGTCACATAGAACCATCATAATCTTTTCCTGGTTAACGTGCTCACTGCTGAAGTTGATATGGTAAACCAGCTCACACCCAACAAGAACCAATCTGCATTTTTATTCTCTTAAATTATTTTTTATAATAAATTTTTTTAAAGAAATAAATGAACCATTTCAACACGCCAAGAGTATTAATGTACGTCTAACACCTTAACACTTCACGCATTTGCTACGAAAATCGGTAAGGCACTCGGTGAGTTATCTCGTTGCTTACGTTTAAACACGGTTTGCCAACAAAATGTATTATTGTATATAGCAGCGAACGCTACGCTTTAAGCGATGTCCGGTTTTTCACTATGCCTATCAGTCGCTTCCACCATAAACTAGAAGATGGTATGAATTTCCATGAAATTTTGCTAACAGTTGCATATTCTGAAATCGTTTCTCAGTTTATACCTTTAAATAATCTGGCACATTCAATTAAGTTCATCTTGTGTGTAGACTGTATCCATATAGCAGCGAACTTAAGACATGTCCGACTTTTTAATACGCCTATTAGTCGCTCTCACACTCAGTAGGAAACAATCTGTCGATAAAGAAGAAGTTCAAGATGCACCATTCTTTCTACGGCTCAGGTAAAAATCAATATTCGTGATTTTGATAGTATAAGATAGTATACTGCAGCTTTCCTTGCTCTGGCAATGAGAAAGGTTGCGATAAGGTCCTTAAAGGGTCCAAATTTCTGACATTTAACTAAATTTCTGATATCACTTTTGACAGTTCTTCTAAGTTTACAAAATCCAATATTCTTCCTGTCTAGTTGATGATAAGAGCTGTGCATCAGCATAATTTATCGAGTCAAGTTTTTCTTTAATCTATATTATCATTTTATGATGATCTAAGGGTTGATGAAAATCGTAAATTCTCTTTTTAAAATTCGTGTTCTCACTCTTATAAGCCCAACGGAATCAATTATTAACTGCACAATTTTCAATCCTGTAGTCCATAAAACAATTCGCGCTGTGTTAACTTTAGAAGAGTTATCTCGGCTCTCATGATTTCGTCAAAGGTAATTTACCCCAAAATTCTTTCAATCTTAGTCTGGAATTACTACAAAATTGAAAGAGATCATCTGGGGAAGAAAAAAAATTAAACGAAGAAATTTGATCAAAATTTCTATCCATTATTTTTATATTCTATACTCAGGGGGACTCTAGTTGACATTAGAGTCTCCCTGAGCCGGATGATTCCTCGAACCAATTAAATAAAACCAGTTATGATCATTGGATACCATCCTCTGAGCAATTTTGATCTATTCTGGGAATCTACCCATAAAATTGCTATAGCTCACTGCATTTTCAATCTACTATTCCCCATTGTTAATGCTGAGTTTTATAAGGTGAAAGTACAGAAATAATCAAAGACACAGTAGGGAGACTGTTGAACACTCCCCTAATGTCCATTTGCATTCAAGGACAGTAGGGAGTGTTTTTAATTTCAATTAAACATAAATATGATAAGAAAGGTTCATGAAATAGAGGTATTCATGGAAGGTCCAAAAATATGGAGGTATTTATTAGTTACTTGCTATTTAAAGTTAATTGTAGGTAAGAACTTTTTAGAATGATTTCCAGAGTCAGATTTATTCCAGATATCAAGAAGCTGCTCTTGGAGCCCACGCTTAAGGAAGGAGTGGGTTGGGACAGAATTCCTAGGTCCTTTCTTTGAAAGCTGCTATTTTGGTGAAATGATCTGCAATTTTATTTGTATGTTTTATTTTGATGTCCCTAATGCCAATAAATATTAATAATGTTATTATTTTGAGATATGTTTCTTTTAATTTTATTCAAGTGACATGATTTATTCGTAATATTGGTCAAATATTCAATAGAAGACTGCTATTCGCATTCAGATTTCCGAAAAGAGAATAGCTGCCTGAAAGACAGTATCATAATTATTTAATCTTAAGATAAATACAGGTTGTAATGCGCCTCTGCAAAAGATGCAAATCGAAAGTTCAACACTATCACCGACCTTGAATCCATCGGTATTCACCTCCCAAACATTGATGTCGCAATGTAGTGATTCATCCTTAAATTTCTAAATCTACAATAGTCAAATCATATTAAATAAATGTTAACATTCATTACATAATGCATAAAATCTATTCATTTTATATCATTGGCTAACAGTTCATAAATGTTTCCATTCATTATCTAGGCCAGGTCTTTCATTCTAGATGGTAGCATAGGGCCATTTATAATGAGGCTTCTCTAATTTATACAGGAATCAGGCAAGGCTTTTTAATGTTATAAAATTTCTTTTTCTTTTACCAAAAGCATTTATCAGGTAAAAAGAAAGAAGCACGAATCTTATTTCTCTTTAAATCTGAATATAATTTTTCCCTTTGTACAAAGTTTTATATATTTCGTCTCCCATACTTCAATGCCACACGCACCTTTACATGTAAAAATTAAAAATTGAATACTGAATTGGAGAATTTGTAAATTTTAAATATGCAGTGTAATAAATGAGACATTATTTAACATTTAATAAGTTTAATATTCATATTAAATTATGTATCAAACTGAAAAAAATAACAGTTTTGGATGTGTGTTTAACATTAAATGAAGACATAATGTTCCTACCAACAATAATATACATTACTTAAATAACAATTGTACATATTTAAAAATTACGCAATTTTTTTAAACTGTCTATATCAAATATTGACCGATAAAGAATCAAACTAAAATAGATTTTTTAAACAGTAATGAAATCAACATTTTTGTGTTGCAATTCTCACAAATCATATAAATTTTTAATTCTGTCTTTTTAAGAACAGGATCCAAACAGGGATAAGTTTATAAGATTTTTAAAAGAAATACCCAAATATCAGTATCATATTTTGACTTCATTAAACTTGTTGAAAATACGGATATTCAACTGTATTAGAGCAATTCAAATATGTCCTTTGTTTTGTCTTTTAAAATGAAACTTAACTTATTAAAAGTTAAAAAATTTATGCTCAGAGAATGTTTCTAAACTTTAACAACTGAAAAAAGATAAGTGCTACAATTACACAAACTTACTTTAATATTCATTACATATATAATATACTTATGTTTCTCTATTTGAAAATGGGTTTCTACAATAAGCAAAAACCTGTAGTTACAAGAACATTTTATAAGGTAGAAAAATCTCCAACTTTACAATCATATTTGAGAAATGAATTCAGTACATCAGGAGGACCAAAAACTGAACCATATGGAACTTAAATATAAAACATACTAATTGGCTAACGAGAGCATGGTTTGGATCAAAATGTTTCCTACAATGAAAAGTTTTGTTAGTACAAATAAAACATTAATTCTGAATATCTCTGCATATAAAAATACAAAACTCACCAGCAAAAAATTAGCACATATATTTTGCAGAAGCAAATGCATTGTGCATTTATGCAGATACACATAATTTATATCAGCACACCCAACTACCATATTTCATTATATGAGCCTTTTGAGTAAGGAATCTTGAGTTGTCATTTCTAATTTACAGTATCAAAATTAATTTTTCAAATGAAACACATATATCAAATAAATTCAAGGTCATGCAACACCATCTAGATGTAATTCGAAAAAAAAATTGCAAGCAACATTTTTTGTAATGGAAACATTGTAGTTCAAACTGCTGTGTCAGAAGCCAATTAGTTGTTTTTATTTCATTATAAAATGTGTCCGAGACTTTTGATCCACCCTATATGGCACATACCAATTCAGATAAATTATTTCTTCATTTCATTTCAGATCAAATATGCCCCATATTCTACTTCCTATAGGTTACATGACCATTAAATTTCTCATATTAAAATTAAAAAAAAAACTACTTATTTATAGGCTGTATTTAAATTTTACATTTGCAAAATGCAAGCTAATGTAATTTTTACTAAATTCAAGGGTTCTACAAATGCCAAATAGGGAATGATGTGTCCTCTTGAGAGCGCAGTCTGCTGCGTTATTTTGAGCCACTGTCAGATAATAAGATCCACACCTGAGCTAGAGCTTCATTCTTCACAATAACTTGGAGGCTTAAAGTGGATCTATCAAGTGACACAACGGGTTTTAGTGGAATTAAGAGAACAAATGTATATTTTCAGAACACTTATATTAAGATAAAAAGATTTTTCTGTTTGAAAATGTGTTCCTGAGTCCTACTTAAACAGACCTACAGTAAAGAAATAGCTTGCGAAATTGATAACACTCTGTTTTTTTTTCATTACCATTTTTTTCCCACTCAGTCACACAAATTTTGCATGACACTGAAATGTTTCTTTAAATCCAAAAGAGATCATAAAATAAGAGTTCTAGAGAATTTTTTTTTATTTTTGACAAATAAATAATAATTAAAAAAGATGAGGCTAGAGATACTGTGAGTTGAGCAGCTGGTCCCAGTCAGTGGAGAGATGGAACACCTCCCTTTTAAGCCAAGCCTCATAGTGATACTTGAAGTCATCCGTCAGTTCTATCTCTCTACCTAGCACACTGAGTATATTGTTGTCCACGGCCTGGAAGTCGGGATCGCTGCATAGGGAACCAGAGCGATCGTAGCGTCTGTTGTGAAAGCGGTTGATGCTTGCCTGTAGAGCAAACTCTTCCGCCTGAAAGTCCCAGGGACGAGCATCCAGATCTGGGGACACAGAAAACACAAAATAGATATTTCATTTAAAAAGTGTTTCCAGGTCTGCCAATTACTGTATGTTAAAAGTAATGAATCGTTACCCTAATCATCAGAAGAATTACAAAAGATTTGTGAATTTATTAAAGAAAAAAAAATTTAAATTATAATTAACAAAACCTTGTAGTCCTCCATTTCAAAATATGTGCAAGAAGTTTAAATAGTAGTAGTTGTATTTATAGTAAAGTGCAACTTATTGTACTATTATTTCATGTGTTATGAAAGAACCATGTCCATTACTGCACAAAGTTTCATGATAATCATAATCCTTTGTCATTTTACTTCATAATCATAAACAGTTGCATCCCTGATGACACTCCAAAGGACATAAATAGTCCCTGCACCAAGTTACCTTATTTTAACCAAGAAAATATAATATATTTTGTGCATTAATAAAATGGATTGGACAACATTATATTTCTTCACAAAAGAGAGCATTGATGTACTGTGACTTTCTTTTTTCTTGCTTTTCACTAATTTTAATGTGTGACATAATAACTAATCTTATATACACATAAGTATAGTTTTTTTTAACAGTAAAATAAATGATAGTTGAGCAAAGCATAACATAAGAAATTATTTTATACAAAAATCCTTTTTCTATAACAAATTTCAATTATCTAACCTCTTTTTTTATTATTATTATTATTATTATTGAAAAGCGTGGATTATAGATTTTATAAACAGAGTATACAACATTTAAAAATTTGCACATGTGATAATTTGACTTTTCAACCATAACTAGGCTGTGCTATACATGTGTATATTTAGCTAAGCTAAACTAATAACTTGAACCAAACACTTTATTTTTGAATTAATGTATATAGTAAAAATGTTTCTCCTCTCCTCCCCCCCCCTTTACATTCAAGAAATGTTCTTGCATTTCTTTAAATAATGGGGAGAAAAAAATAAAAAAATCTACCCACAAAACAATAAGAAGAGACAGGAAGTAAAAGTATTTACCATTTCCATAGGCCCAGTCATCATTGAGCATGTGTCGCACCTTCTGATAGATTGCAGACAAAGTTTTCATGTTGCTCTTGCGCCATTGTCTTCCGAGGTAGCGCATTTGCATCTTCAGTAATTTCAAAACATACAGCTGCATCATTCCATGTTTCACTTTCAGAGCACGTTTCAAAATGGGGGCTGATTTAAACACAACAAGCATCTGAAATACAAAGATAAGAAAATTAAAACTGGTAATTTGTGGATATTTCATTAACAAATATACTTATGGATTTGTTTTTGGTTAACATCATACTCCTGCCAATAAACAATAATTTCACTTAGGACTTAGCCTGTATTCTTCTCTTTATGTGATCCCTATCAACTATCTTTATGTTATATCTTATGTTATATCCTTATCAACCTGTTCTTTATTCATCTTCATGGATTATTGTTTTATTTAATGTATACATTATCCAAAAGGATATCTAACTTTTATATAACTTTAAGTTATACAATTAAAAAAAATATCATGAGAGCATTTTACATTTAACATTTATACAAATTCAAATTTTCAAAAGTAGCAGGAAAAAGAAAAAAAAAACAGTTTCAATTTAAATTAAAACTTACCATGATTCGAGAATGTTTTAGTTTTGTAAGTTTATTTAATAAGCGAAGTAGGTTGATACAAGAAAACAAATTTCGCCAACAATATGGCTGTTGATCTCCCATTTCCTGCATTCAGAACAAAAGAGAATACATTCAAATGATTATTATTCAATTCCAAATTAATTTAAGCAACAAAAAAAAAAATTGATAGATTATTATTATTACCAATGTTTCTTCTGTAACTTCTGGTGTTTCACCAATAACACATGCGGGAAAATCAATTACAGAAATTCTGAAATATAAGAAAAAGTAATATTTTATTGTACTTGATCACATAAATCTTGTACTATAACAGTGGATAAGATTTTTTTGATTGTATAAATCTTAACCTTTTCAAAGGTAAAGTATAATAAGTGTTTATTTTTTTCTAAAACAGCAATGCAACTTCATAGTCTTCATTGTTCTAATTATTGAATAATTTTAAATCATAAGTAAAAGATGGATAATATTTTAAAAATTACTTCCTTATTAATAAAAATATTAAATGATTTTTAGTATTCCTAAGATCAAAGCACTAATAATCAAGATAACAATTTTTACAACAGCCGATGATTCTTCACATGCATTCAAGAAAACATTGAGGGAAAATATGTCTAACAAAATATATTACAAAGTTGTTTTATACAAATGATGTACTTTTATCTCATTGACTTTTGTCTAATGGCAAGTTTTATTTTATAAAATTCCATAAGAGAAAAACCAAGATTAAAGAAATTAAGTTTCAAGAACAAAATAGTAAGGAAAAATTAGGGATTGTTTAATCATGGTTTCTAAATTACAAGTAATTTTCCTTTGATTTGAATATTAATTACTTTTTGCTTTTATTTTTTCCTTAAACAATGAAAATGCTTCCAATGTATTTTTTTTTAACAGAATAGCTGAAAAATAAAAAATCTTTAATGTGAATTCTTCAAGAAAAAATTGAAATAATTAAGGAATTTTTAGATCCTGAGAGAAAAGCATTAGATTTAAACAATCACAATATAAAAAAGCAGGTATCTTCTAAAAACAACATAATTGATAGCTATATAAAAAGATTTTGAAAAAAAAAAAAAAAAACTGATAGCAATAGCACTTTTACATGTTAGTTTGTATTTTCCATAAATTGACAAGCAAAATATGATCTCAGATTTTGGATTCATATTACACATAAATATAAAAATCATATATCAAGCTATCGAATCAAAATATATAAAATACATTACAAGTAAATTAATGTCATTTTCTTAAAATTAAATTTATTTTACAACATGTTGGCATGAATTACTACAAAATATTATTGAACTGTAATTAATCTTAAACTTATGAAGAAAATTTAAAAACTTGAATAAACTGCACAATTACTAAGATATACATTGAATTTCTATCAAGCTGAAGCTCTTTAACTCAGATCTCTAGATAACTTGGATCTCAAGAAAACCTAGATCAGTTTGTGTGAAAAGCTTTTTTTTTATTATTATTATTTAAGAAGTGATCTGTACATTTTCATAATAACATTGACTGGTTTCATTCATATAGTATTTTGAAAACTTATTTTCTTTACTGAAATCTTCTAACATCTATAAATGTATGAAAGAAAAGTAGAATGGAAGGGGGTTACAAATATTCTGATCAAAATCAAGAAAACCTTAGATATACCTCTCATCACCAATAATATATGGCATATGGTGCTACATTGCCACATATCACTGGTGATATTTCTAAAATGAAAAATGCAATAAAAATTTAAGCACTCTTCTATTGTTCACACAGTAAATATTTTCATCTTCTACAAATAAGATTCACATTCTATTTGCTCAATATAAAGATGATTTTTAGTAAGTATGTTTAAATTTTAATTCTTTCCCATTCTCTGGTTAACCTAGATTTTCAATAACACCATTCCTGGTCCCAATTAATCTGTCTCTTAAGTAGGTTTTACTGTATAATAATTCAATTAAAAGAAATATTCCTTCAAGAAATTTACTCTGGAATTCTATTTTATAGTTTTGAAAATTACGTTAATGTTGTCTTGTTAATACAAACTAAACAATGTATACAAACGAATTTTTTTAAAAAAATTACATAGTATAATTTGTATCTTAATATATTAAAATAATACAAAATTATTCAAAATTTTCCAAGTCTTATATTAAATATTTTTTATAACATTTATGCTAAATCCTGAAATATTTTTATTAATAGAAAGTTTTTCACAAGACACTTACGTATTTCTAGCACCCACATATGACATGATATTCTGATTGAAGAATTTGAGGACTAATGGAATGCAGTTTGCAAACATGAGTTGCTGACTCATATATTCAAACTGGTAGACATGATTTATTTTTAAATGTTTCAAAAGCAATAAAATAATGCCTGAGATAGCCTTCACGATGATTTCTTTGTGACGATTTACATCAATTCCTAGTTTGAGAGACTGAATCACAGTCATCCTGTAAGAGGAAAAACAGATGCTATTTATGGAGTATGAAAAATGAATTGAAAATATTAAACAACTGTACAATGCAGTCAAAACTACATCACATATTACAAATAAAAATATTTATTTTTGTAATTTTAGATGAAATTTGATACAAAAATTCATTATTGATATTATCATCCATAATCAATCAAAGATCATTGATAGCATATACAGATTTAAAAGAAACTACTATTAATATTCAATTCTTTTTTATTAAATTTAAAACTCAGATAGAATCAATGTTCAGTACATGCTGAAGAGCATTAAAATAAGATAATAGATTTGCAGAAATTCACACATATCATTTGAGTCCAAATATCAAGTTTCTTTTATTTTATTTATGAGAATGGAAATAATTGTTTCCTTTAACTGCAGAATTTTTATTAAAACAAATTTTATAGAGTTATATTCATAAAGATATATTATTTTTAAGTCAATATCATAATTGCTCTAGTTCTTGGCATATTAAATCATACTATGCCTCTAGATGTATCTATTTTTATCTATTATAATCATTCCTGGTTCATATTATTCTTAACTAAAAAATATTCAGGATTAGATTACTCAAATTTCAACTTAAAATTTGAATTTATATTAATAGAGATAACACAAAATGTGTAGTGGAAAAGCCATTGAGACAAACCGGAATGAAATTAGGGAAACACTTCTTATATATACACTGCTTACCATTAAAATTGCAACACAGTGAAGAAATGATCTGACAAACATCAAAATCACATGAAAGGAAGAAGAGGTTAGGATATGCAAATTATTAATATTACAATTTTAACACATTTAAAAAATGCAGCAGAGAGAAATGAAGCACTGCATAAAAGAAAAGTTGTGTAGTTGATTTCTCATTTGAAAAGAGCTTTGTAAGGTTGGAGTTTTGCTCAGAATATCATGTCATGCCTCGAATAAGAAGAAATGCTTACCAGGAAGTCTCAGAATTCTATAGAGGCAGGATCGTTGTCTATCCAGTGTGGATTATTGTTCCGAGATATCGCCTATTGCACTGGTAGAAATTCAACCACTGTCATGCAAATATGGAATCAATGGGTTGCTGAGAGTCATACTGAATGGCATGCAGGATTTCCACACCCTCACATGACTAATGCCCAAGAAGACAGACATATTGTGAGGTCGACCCTGCAAAACTGTACAATCACAATCTCATTGACCATTAGTCCGGAAATCAGCATGTTTGCAGCACACCCAGTATCTGCTCATACAGTGTGACGACATTTGCAGCAGCGTGGACTGTCAGCATAGTAAACATTACTTTGGTTTCCCTTGACAATGAAGCATAGAGAGAGACGATGACACCAGTGTGCTAAACGACAAAACTGGATACAGGAGTGGAACAATGTCATCTTTTTAGACGAGTCCCGGTTCTGCATGCAGTATTCTGATGGTTATATACCAATCAGAAGTCTCTGAGGAGACTACTAGCCACCTGCTTGAATTTTATATCGACATAGGGGCCCTCCACTTGGTGTGATAATTTGAGCAGCCATTGGGTACACAACACACACCTCTTGTAAAGATGGAGGGTAATTTGAATACAGATCAGTACGTTTCTGCCATCTTAAGTCCAGTGGTTGTGCCTAACTGGTCAATTGAAAAGTCCCCGGCCTACCATAGGAAAACACATTTTTTTTTGGCAAAATTAGTTTTTTTTATCAACATAATTCCCTTCAAGGGTGATACACTGATTATAGCGACCCTCCAACTTTTCGATACCATTTTTGTAGTACGATTTGTCCTTTGCTTCAAAATAGGCCTCAGTTTCGGCGATCACCTCTTCATTCGACGAAAATTTCTTCCCAGCGAGCATTCTTTTGAGATCTGAGAACAGGAAATAGTCGCTGGAGGCCAGATCTAAAGAATACTTTGGATGAGGAAGCCATTCGAAGCCCAAATCATGGATTTTTGCCATCGTTTTCACTGACTTGTGACACGGTGCATTGTCTTGGTGAAGCAGCACTTTCTTTTTCTTCAAATGCGGCCGTTTTACAGCGATTTCGTCCTTCAAACGGTCCAATAACACTTTGTAATAGTTGCTGTTGATGGTCCTTCCTTTTTCAAGGTAGTCAATGAAAATTATTCCATGCGCATCCCAAAATACAGACGCCATAACCTTGCCAGCCGACTGTTGCGTTTTCCCACGCCTTGCAGTCGTGCATCCACTCGGATGACTGTCGATTGGACTTCGGAGTGAAATGAGGGAGCCATGTTTCATCCATTGTCACATATCGACGCAAAAACTCGGGGCTTGATCATTTTCAAACACTGCTCCGAATCATCAACTCGTCGTTGTTTTTGGTCAAAAGTGAGCTCGAGCAGCACCCACTTTGCACAGAGCTTTCTCATACCCAAATATTCGTGAATGATATGATGTACACGTTCAGTTGATATCTTTAGAGTGTCTGCTATTTCATTCAATTTCAATTTACGGTCATTCAAAATTTTTTTGTGGATTTTTTTAATGTTTTCGTCGGTAACAACCTCTTTTGGGCGTCCACCGTCTTCGGTGCTCATTTCACCATTTCTAAACTTAGCATACCAATCCTTGATGGTTGATTTTCCTGGGGCAGTGTCCGGAAACTAGGCATCAAGCCAAGTTTTTGCTTCAACTGTATTTTTTCCCTTCAAAAAGCAATATTTTATCAACACACGAAATTCCTTTTTATCCATTTTTTTCACAATAACAAAAGTTGCTTCACTCAAAATGCTATAATTCACAAACTAATGATCCGACAGCTGTCAAATTTATACACGCATCTTTTGAGGGTTAGGACAAACTAAAAAACATACGGATTTAATTCTAGTAGCACCATTTATGTGTCAGGCCGGGGACTTTTCAATTGACCTGTTATGTTAGAGGCTTGCCAAATGCCATCTTCCAAGATAATGAAGACCACATGTTGTACGTCATGTTCTAACCTTCCTCGATACACAGGATATTCGATTGTTGCCCACTGAAAACATCTGGTCATGGGTTGCTGAGAGACTGGTGTGCCACCTCTCTCCAGCTAATATAGTTGAAGATTGGCAAAAACTTAAGGCAGCATGGAATGAGTTGCCTGTTTTTGTCATGCAAGTCCAGTTCGATTCCATGCCTAACTGGGTAAAGACAATTTTAACTGCCAGGAGTGGGAGCTATTTCTACTAATTTCCTATCCCTGTACCCTCTCTAAACTGCTTGCAAATTTAATCATCTTGTTTTCATGCTATCCTGTTTATGTACAATAATTATCTTTTTTTTTTTCTGTATTTACTTTCCTTCATGGTATTGCAATTTTAATGGATTGAACAGATAATATATATTGACAGAAGCTCAACAAAAACAAGTACATATATCACAAAAAGATATCAAAAACCAAAAAATATTTACTAGGTTCGAAAAATCATTTAAATGTGAAATAAATTTCCATAAAATAGTATTACTTATCATTTATATATTTTCATATTTTTCTTTACTTGACCATCTTCACGCTGATTAAACACAACAAAAGTTTAAAAAGCAGTCAGAATCATTTATTATAATATATAATGTAATTAAAGATTCATTCATAAACTACTATCTAAAAAAAAAATGTTACATTCCCCATTTTTAAAATTATTAGTAGTTGTAATTATTATTTCGTTCGCATCATATATCGGAGACAAACAAAAGTAACAGCAGAAAAAAAATTTCATTAAATCAAAATAATCCCTTCAAAAAAGGGATTTATAAATAAGCTTATGAATTAAACTATACAAATATTTTGAAAGCTGTAAAATAGCTATGAATACAATGAAGTAAAAAAAATCTTTTCAATATCAAGAATCAAATACTTACGGCATTTCTTCAGGAAGCACATCAGCCATTATATTGATTGATTCTGTTTTGGCTTTTGAAGTTGGGGCTGCTGCTAAAAGTATTTTCAAAAGAGCAATCTGGGAGAAAGTGGATAATATTTAATTACATCCCTGTATACATTTGCAAAAAAACAATTACTTTACTTACTAATAAAATTTAAAAAGAATATATATATTTAGCAATCCTTACCATGTACTGAGGTAAACTTGGTAGAATTGAATGGTATAATATTTCAACTGGTGTTTGGGGTATAGATATTTCTTTCTGTAATAAATTTAATATTAGTACATATATAATTTCTGTATTCACTTACTGAAATAAAAAGTGATCAAGATAAATTATATTCAAAAACTATCTTTTTAATGACAAATGATTACTTTAGACAAAGGCAGCTTTGAGATTTCTTCTTCTTTCTTAATTTGAACTTCGGCCAACGAGACATACATATGCTAAAAAAAAATTAAAACTAATGTATTATTGTATTCAACATATATAAGTACTAAATTATTAATTACATACATTGCATTTTTCTAGATAAGCAAATTAAGAAACATTCAACTACATTAAATTAAACTAAAACACATACATATATGTATGTGTGTGTTTTAGTTTAATTAAACTGAAATTAGGAACTTTCATTTACATGGTTTCAACAATGTTGAGATTAATTCAAATAACAGGTATGAAATGTTTTGATCAAATCCAGAATTTCCTCACTGAGCTATAAAATTCAATTATTATTTAATGAATTTTATGAGGAAATTCTTTTTTAACAAAAATGTAAACATTTTTCAAGTGTCCACCAATTTCAAACACATAACACAAAATACATTCCATAACATATACATAATACAAAGTGTTAAATATATTTTTTCTTGTGTAAAGTAATATAATATTTTATTTTCATATTAGATCTTGTAATACATAATACAGCTATTACTCCATGAGAAAAATGTTATTAATCAATTCATAATATTTATGAAAATGTATGTTTTTAGCAATGAAATATATTCCTACATGCCTTTTAAAACATATTAGATTTTCTTGACATGGGAAAAACTAAACTGCTTATATGTATACTTACCTGTTTCAAAACTTTCACACCTTCATGTATTGGAAGAGGTAACCCAGCTAAAGATGTTTGATCATTGTTTAACTGAAATCCAACAAATTTTATTCTTGTGTGGTCTAAAAAATTAGCAATATCCTTGGAACGCACTTTGGGCACCCAGGGAAGCCTTTTATTGGAGGCAGCATTGTTCTGATCAGAAACTGATGTTGGCAATGGTGTGGAGGGGCGGGGGGTAGGTGGCCGAGTGTATTCATTTTCATTGACAGATGAGGCTTGCTGTTCCTCAATGTACTGAAGTTCATCATCAGGACCAGAGAGAGAATCCCCATCAAGATCTTGATATGCCATTGAATCATCCATGGAACTTTGTTTGACTAAGTGTTGCTACAAATAGAGAGAGATGCTAGATATTCAGAAGTAAATTTATACATTTCTTATATTTACAATATTGTTTCCTTTACTTTTCTCCCCTCAGAATTAATTTGAAACTTATACATTTATGTTAGATATTGTTTATTTAATTTTCAAATAAATTTTACATTATCTTAACTAGCATTGGTTCAACTAGAATTTGATTTTCACAGCCCCTCATCTAAAAAAAAAAAAGGCATGTTTGCTTCCAACTTTCAGTTTTGTTTTCATATGAAAAAGATAATTAAATTACAGAATTTCTATTACAAAAGTCCTTATCTTAAGGACTAAATTTTATTTCTAAATTATATTTTTATAATTAAAAATTTGAGGTATAAAATTAAGAAGTTAAAGCCTCATGCATATTTGTTCTTTTATGAAATGGTTGGAGATTGGCAAAACCTGTCACATCGAGAAGAAAATGGAATTTTCATAAAGTTCTCTATGCAGAACAACAGCAAGAATATTATTGTTGTTTTGTACAAGCATTATATGTGGCTATTTTAATCAGTAACTGCAATTTATTCATATTATTTGTTTAATGAACTATATCATTAAATATAAGAAATTGGTCCCAAAATAGCAAGTTAACCAAGTTACATGCAAGTTAATAGCCTCATGTCTTACCTTGCATCTCATAACATACATACATTATTTTACTGAAAATCCTGCCAGGAAGATCTTTATTTAAATATAATTATTGAAAATAAATTAAGAAAATATTGTCTGGGAGAAAAACTATACCTAAATAATATATACTGTTAAACTTATTCAATAGCATAAAATATTCAATTATTAGTATTATTGATACTAACAACTGTATTATCAATAGCATGCAAGGAAAAGATAATATATCATGAATATATTATTTGATAGATTTTTGTCTTTAATAAAATAAACTTTCTTAGTCATATATGTGATGTTTCTGGAATACTACCACATATGCACCCATTATGATTAACTTTCTCTCATTTCCTACCTAACACCCATCTAATTTTGATACTTATCATTAGGAATTTTGATATAAAATAATCATTTTGAAACTGAATTTTTCTGTTTGAAAAATTACACAAGTACTTCACTTTCAGTTTAAAAAATGTTCTTTTTAAAAAATAGTTCACTTGTTAACATAAGTAAAGTTACCCTTCTGAATTGCCTGTAGTTTTTCCGCTGCTCTTGAGATTCAATCAGATCTGCAGCAGAAGCAGGAGGAGATGCAGCTCTCATGGTCTTGGTGACTTCAATAGTATCATCTGGAACTGGTGGCAAACCAGCGTCAGTGCGATAAACTGCTTTCAATTTTCTCAATTCATCTGTTCCACCTAAGCTCACCTAAGAGTGTGAAAGAAATATGGATATAATCATTTTAACTACATTCTTAAAAACTTTTATTTTAAAAAAAAGTTTTATTTATATTACACTATTAATAATGGAACACATTTTGAATAGCTCTTTCAAACTCCCACTCCAAACCAATTAGAATTTTAATTCTAGATAACAGTGGCCAAGGAGAATAAAAAGTCTCACAAATCAAAATAATGTGTAAAATTATTGCAGATTTATATAAAGTAATTTGAAAATTTAAAAAATGATTTTCAAGATTCAAATGAGAAGCATAAATAGGCATTACTATTGAATAGCAATTTATTATATTAAGAATACTTGCATAACAACCATTTAAGAAAAATGATTAAACTGAAAGTTTTAAAATATAACAATAAAAAAAAAAAAATTACACATTTTAAAATGTAGACATTTACACAGCAGACCACTTCACTAGATTAAGCTCTCCTCAGATGAACCAGATTTTCATACTCCTATTAATTTCTACAACATATCTAAAGGAAGACTAACTTCTTTATTTTGATTGCTTTGAAACTCATAATTAATTATATGAACTCTTTATATGGACAGAGTTAATTAACCACTAAATTTGTCTCAATAATTTGACTACTTGAGCTCACCCAATACCAGAATAGAAATAATGGTTTGTTTCCATATGATTTTATTGCTTTTTTTTTTTGTTATAAATTTCTTTCCCATGTTTTATTGTTGCTATGCATTATATACAGACTAATAAGTTATTGCTCCATATAAACATCCAGCAGTTTCCCCCTCCCATGTGAAAGATTAGTTTGAATGTAAAATTATTCCCACAACCATTGAAAAAATATACTGATAAGATGAAAAAACTGTATCTCAGTCCACATAAAAGTTTAAATTTCATGCATCTGAATATGGCCATATAATTTATGGAAATGTGAATATATAAATTTAATATTACATCTTAAACATATATTTTAGAATTACGGATATATTGTATATTCTTTAAAGATGTGCAAGAAAATAAAGAAAACATGCATTTATGACTTTGCATAAATTCGATATTGCATGCAGACTTTGTCATAAAAGTTGACGAGTTCATTTTTGTTCCTTTAGGATTAATTTACAAAAATTTTGCTATACAATATGCAAATCAAAATTCATAATTCAATCAAGGCTGAACAAATATATACCTTCAAATTCATTTGACTTATGATTTTACAATAAAATTACAAACATCACCACTCACATACATTGTTTACATAATTACACATATTTATGTAAATCTCAAGATCACTATCATCAGAGTGTGGATATATGTGAAATATATAAACAAGAATATATGATATTGTAAAAAATACTAATAATTAATAGTATTACTGAAACAATACCAAACCCAAATGCATTCTGCTTTTTATCCCTAAAAGAAATCTGTAAGGAACATACTAATTACAAATTAATTTTAAGCATAATCAGTAAAATATTGTTTACTGTACAATACAAGAAATTTGCATAGCTGTTATTATTATCAACAGCATGCAAGTATGTAACATATCATATCATTAAACACCAGGCATTCCATAAAAATATGCAACTGACTTAATAAACATCACAATAAGGATTGATTGCAGAATATTGGAAGTAATAGAACTAGATAAGTGAAAGTTTTAGAAGTCCAATTTCTATTACATTTTAATAGGAAAATATCAAGTTATTTTATCAAGATAAGGAGTTAAATAAATGGGTAGGTCCTGTTTGAATCATGTTGATGTGTAGTCCTAAAATTGTTCATCAAATTAATAATTTAATTTCCTTGGTCTACAATAGGTGAACAAAAATGTTTTCAATAATCCTTTTAAATGAACTGTTTTTAAAATATTTATTAAAGTACAATTCAACTTATACAAACCAATATAGTTTTCCAAAGTAAGAGTAAAATCTTTTTGATGGGAAAATGAGGTGCACTGCCACTACAAAACCTCGTAACCATTTGAAATAAAACATGGGCTAAAAGATCTTCACCTAATAAAGGTAAACCTAAGTGAAAAATATTCAAAATGGTTAATCCATACTCTTCACATTAATTAATCAAAATGTAAAAGATATTTTTTATATATACATAGTTCTAGTACAAGTCAAAATATACATATTAAGTTGACACAATGCATGCTAAAAGTAACTTTTTTTTCTTTAAAGATCACCTTAATACAATAATGCACTTTTCATATTAGACTAGATGAATGTATACATATAACTGTTCTAAATAATATGAACTGGATGTGTGTTTTTAAATCAAACATACTTTTAGTCATTACTTGAGGGATTTAAAATACTGAAATGATGACATTTTCTTAAAATTCCAAAGGACTCGAAAACTTTACAAAAAATAAAATTTAACAAGCTAAGATTACAAATAAATAACAACATACCAAGTTCTTTCTGAAAAGTTTCTCGGCTCTCTTTCATTTCATCAGTATCAGTTTCCACTTGAACACGCATAACTTCAACAAATGTATATAAGACATTCAGGATAACACGGATGTCTGTACTGTCACCTAATGAAACAGCAGGTTTTCTCAAAGCTGATGTTGCTGCACTACTGTTTCTAAAAAAAGATATAGCTCTAAGAAATTCTGCTATAATTACATCATTAATTAATTCAATGAACTCTATGTATGTTTACTTACTCAATTTCCATATTCAAAAGCCATACAAAAGTGTGGAAAAATCCATATTTGTACAAAAGAAAAATATTTGCTCGGGCCAACTCTGCCTGAGCTTCAAGCACCAGGCATTCACCAAAAACTCCTTGCAATAAATAAAGAACAGCTCTGGCAGCTTGCATTCGATAGGTCCGCTGAGACATTTCAATCGAATCTAGAAGACGAAGTAATGCTTTTTCTTTCTGATCATGAGTAAAAGAAGTCCATCGCAAAGGTAAACCTTCAGGAAAAGATAAATTATTATCAAAAAAGCTACTCATTAACAAATAATGAATCAAAAATCTTTAAAAATATATTTATTATTTTTTTTACCGTATTCTTCCATGGAATCTTCAAAAGATTTTTTGTGGATAAAAAAATCTGATTCTTCTGTATAACTGTACAATTCTAGAAAAGAGTAACACATTTATATTTTACCATACTTAGTCTTTGAATGCTTTTTTTTCAGTTCATATTAAATTACTTACTATATAATTTTGCCATCAAGTTTTCCTTTCAGAATTTGTTTCAAAACTTTATTTTACAAAATTAAGTTCATTTAAGTATCAAATTACATTAAACACATAATTTTTAAAAGAAAAATTACATAAACAGGATTTTTAAAATTTTAATTTTAATATAATGAACATATTAAAATCACAAGTAGATTCTTTTTAAAAATTAGATACAAAAATTTTAAGAAGAAAAAAAATTGATGACTTTCATTTACAGAAGTAGCAATCATTACCAGGCACAAAATATAGTTAAAATATAAAGGCAATGATTCATCAAATAATATTATTGTTAAGAAATTTTGTGATTATACATAATGTTTCCCAGTAGCTTATATTTTTCCCTCTCGAAAAACCTCATTAATATATTCATTCATAAATACATAAATTTAATCATTGATAACTTAGGAATAGCCAAATTGTAAAATTTAACTCATTAAAAATTGTTACTGAATTGAAAAACAGTTAATATTTCCAATTTTAAGGGAATCATATTATCACATTTATATATATATATACTCTATAACAAAAAAACGATGCACTAAGAAGGATTTACCCAATTGTAATGAAATAGTGGGAGCTACAGTGCATCAGAACTACACATTCAACAGGTGTATATAAGAAGCGATTCTCAATGTGATGGTCAAAATTTCTATTGTATTGCAATTTAGGATACCTTTCAACGACTGAAAAAATGCCTCACTGCAGGATTCAAGCTCATTACGAGCAACTGTCAGACTTTGAAAGAGGTCGTATCAATGGATTGAAAGAGGCAGGTAGGGCAAATCAGAGAATCGATTGTCATACGGGTCAAAGCAATTAGAAGATGCTGGCAAGAATAGGTGGACAATGGCAGATTTCAGCATCATGATGGTAGCAGTCGATCTAGGGCCACAGCAGATCGGGAGAACAGAGTGATTGTCACAGCACCTGATTCAAAGTTATCAACCATCAGACGTGCCACCTGCACAGGAGTGTCAACCATGACCATTCACAAAAGACTGATAGATCCAAATCTATGCTCATACTGACCACTATGCCACCTGCCACTCGCGCCTGCACACTGTCGAGTCATATTACAGTGGTGCTTGGCTTGATCAGGTTGGAATGATGCTGACTGAGGACGTATAGTGTTTAGCGATGAATCCCACTTTCAACTGTGTCCTGACGATCATTGAAGACGTGCCAAGGCAGCGTACCGATCCTGTTTTCACTATTGGACGCCACACATTCCCTCAAATCAGGAGTTATGATCTGGGGTATCATTTCCCTTGAGAGCCAGACCCCTTTGGTTGTCATTAGAGGCACACTTATAGCACAGCAGTGCATCAACAACATTCTGAGACCAGTTTTGCTACTGTTCCTTTTGCACTACCATGGCCTTATTTTTCAGCAAGATAATGCCAGATCACATACAGCACGTGTTGCTATGAACTGTCTTACAGCTTGTCAAACACTTCCTTGGCCAGCCAGATCTCTCTCCAATGAAGCATGTCTGAGATATGATGGGAAGGCGACTGCATATACCAGGGAATGTTAGTGACCAACAAATTTAACAAGAAATACAGCAGGAGACCATCAGGAGCTTTATAATTCTATGCCACATTGTGTGGCAGCTTGCATCCAGGCTAGAGGTGGGTTAATAGCTTATTCAGCTTGTTACTTTGTAACTATGTAACTCTGATATAAATCATTAAATTTTTCTGAAACTTTAATAATTTTTATTCAGTACATAATTTTCCTATCCCCAATTTTTGTCCCCATCAGACAACTCCTTCTTGATGTATTGTTTTTTTTATAAAGTATATATATATATACAAAGGTGTAAGAAATTAAGAGAATTTTCATATTTTATCTATGATCTCCAGAACTACAGGAGAGATTTTAATAAAATTTGGCATAGGTTGATATAATACAAACAAAATAAACATTCAACAGTTATAATAGACACACATGCTTGTGCGTAATGCTCATGGGAGTCAGAAGGTCTGAAACAGGGGTTGCAGAATACACAAAAGAAATGGGTTAATAAGGGGTATGGTCCCCTCTCACAGCTATACACGCCTTTCAGCATGATATCATACTGGAAATAAGGCAGTTTATGCCTGTGGCAATTAGTCCCCCTCATTCACCCAAGCTGTTTTCAGTTCCTGGATGGTTCTTAGAGGGAGGTTGCGAATTGCAATTGCTTTCCCCTCAGCATTCTAGGCATGCTCTATAGGATTAAGGTTTGCAGATCTGGCTGGCCAATCCATTTGGCGAATATCCTCACTTTCGAGAAATTCGTCGACCAGAAAAGCTCAATGTGACTTCGCATTATTGTCCATTAAGGTGAACTTGGGGCCCACTGCACCCCGAAAAAGGTGAACATAGGCCTCCAAGACCTCATCCTTATACCTCACACCAGTCACAGAGCCTCTGTCAAAGATGTGGAGAGGTGTGCAGCCATCCAACATGATGTCTGCCAAGACCATTACACTGTCACTGCCATAATTGTCAATTTCGCAGACATTGAAGGGTAGGTAGCGGGTCCCTGTCTCTCTCCATATCATACTTTCATATGGTGGCGGTGTAATGATCAGGGCAGGCATCATGTTGAATGGCCGCACACCTCTCCACATCTTTGACTGGTGTGAGGTATAGGGCTGAGGTCTTGGAGCATTATGTTTGCCTTTTCAGGGGTGCAGTGGGCCCCAAGTTCGTCTTAATGGATTAAGCGTTGGTGAATAAGTGGGACTAAGTGCCACAGGCATAAACTGCCTTATTTCCAGTATGACATCATGTTGCAAGATATGTATAGCTGTAAGAGGGGACCATACCTCCTATTAACCCATTTATTTTATAAAAAAAAAAAGTATATGCAATGGAAGTGTGTGTGCGTGTGTGTGAAGGAGAGAAATTTAATATATACCAGTAGAACCATAAACATATAAATACCAGCAAAATAATGAACTAATAAACTTATAGAAATGGTAAATACCTGCTATTTCATTTGCATGTTCATCAGCATCATTGTACACAAAGTCTAGATCTGATGACTCTGACGTCAGGTTCTACAAGAAGATTAAAATTTTAAAAATTAATACATAATTATTTATTTACTAATATTCTAATTTTTTTTTTTTATCAAAATCAATAAATAGGATAAGAAGTTGATAATTGCAATTGAAGTATTACTAAAAATTGTAAATAAGAACAGCATACAATAACTTCTGCATCCTACAAAATTTCCAACTCATGATGATGGCTGTCGTCGAACTTAATTGCCAACTTTAACATAACAAATTATTTAAATTCTCACTTAAATTCCATTAATAATATGAATAAGTTTTTTACAGGTCAAAAAAGGAAAAGGCACAACATCACAAAAATAGTATTTTCTTTCACAAAAGATAACACTTTTATCCAACAGTTGACAGAGCTTAAGATGGGAAGAATGCCTTGTTAAAATAGTGGTTCCTATTTATACACACAATCAGTAATTCTACAACTATAATTTCTATTTACAAAAGCTAGAAAAATATTTAAATCATTAATACTTAGGTTATAAATGAAAAGATCCCTTGAGGCTAATCTAAATACAAAAGGCAAGAAAGAATAGCCATTTTGCAGTGATTTCTAGAATAATAACTCATATAAGTTTTATTTAACAAAAAAAAAAAACACCTTTTATTCTTGTATTAACAAAATCCAATAATATTAATCCAAAATACATCTGATTTATAACCCAATTTGACAGATCAAATTTTTGTCATTAAATTGAATAAGAGGTCATTGCAGTTATTATGATAGTGAATAAAGGTTCAAGGACTAAAAAACAAGACAATTAAGAAGAACAATGCTCACTATTTGGCAACCCAAACATGCTTTTGAGTCAAACCCAAAATCTCTTTCCATGCAACTTAAGGTTTGTATCAAAACCCATAAAAACAATTGTTTCATAAAACTTGTTATTTTACTTACCCAATATACTTTTACTATGTTATTTTTCTCTACTAACTTTTATTACCTATCACTATAAATATAGTTATACATACAATTTCTTGACAAAACTTTGTGGCAATATAAGCATTTCTATGGTCTTAAATTTTATTTCAATTTATCATCAATCCCTTAGCTAATTGTAACATCTGATACACACGTAAAACTGTATGGATCATTATTGTCAAAACAGAAAAAGGGTGGATCTTAAATTAGCGTACTTCTTGGCGGTTGGGGAAAATTCAAAAAGGCGATAAATTGCCAATTTGGTAACCCATCCAAAAAAAGTCGAAAAATCGTAAAAATCTTGTTTTTGTGGTAACCCTACTATGAAAGGGGATCTCGTTTCTATTCTGACGATTGATTTATTCTATTTCTATATATTCTAATTCTTATTTATATAATACATATATTAATTCTTATTTATATTATATATATATATTAATTCTTATTTATATTATATATTATTTAATTTTTAGCCTAGGCTATATTACATATATTTTGATTCTTATTTACATTATATATTATTTAATTTTTAGCCTAGGCTATATTATATATATTTTAATTCTTATTTATATTATACTATATATATTTGAATTTTATTTCTTATTTATATTACACTATATATATTTGAATTTTAATTCTTATTTATATTATATTATACTATATATATTTGAATTTTAATTCTCAATTATATAATATTATACTATTTATCTTTGATTTATTTTAATTGTTATTAATATTATACTATTTATATTTGATTTAATTTAATTAATTTTTATTTTATTATATTATACTATTTATATTTCATTTATTCTAATTCTATATATCTATATATTATATTTCTTATTAATATTATATTATTTATAAGTTATACTACTTAATTAGTTTATCTTTTAATTTATTTAGTATATTACTTAATTATTTTACTTTTTAATTTATTATTTATTACTTATTTAATTAATGCCGCAGAAAGCATTGTGAAAAGCGTTTTTTGTCTATCGGATAAAACTTCGCCGTTTCTTTAACATTTCTACCGCTTCGGCTCGTTTTTCTATATTTCACAGTTAACATGTTTTTTTCCAACGGTCAAAACGCCATCTCGATTCCCACTAAGACAGAGAATTCCGCATTTGGCGCCATTTTGGCGCGATTTTAAAAACGCGCCAAGAAGTACGCTAAATTAGGAATTTACCCAGAAAAATATGCCAAACAATGATTTAATAGGTGAAAATGGATTTAAAATTATTGGTATATGTTTGGTTGGAGTTGGCACAAATTTCCATGGTGAATGGAATTCGATACATGTAAAAAATATCTTTAATTATTAACACATTTTTATATTTTTTATAGCCCTTCAAATACACTTTCTCCTGGATTTTAATTTACACAAAGGAAATAGGTGTGTAAAAAACCAATTAGAGTGTTTAAAGTTATTTCAATTGCACTTTGTTGGAGATACACAGACATTTGCATTTACATCTGTTATATGTACTTTTTTTTTAGAAAAGATACTAATGTGAAATACTTTTTAAATCAATAAGCATTTACAACTCTATTGATGATTAATTTAAACAAAAAAATTTAACAATATGCATGCTAAAAAAACTAATATAACAAAGTATGTGTTATCTGACTCCAAGTAAAACACTAGAATGCGATTCAATAGAGCTCTAGGGGGAGTAATATTTCTAAAATACGCTTTTATATGACGAACTTATGATTGAAAAGACCTGAATAAAATTCATCATCTAAATGTAACTAATTTCTTTTAATAACTACAAACAATTCAAATATAATTGTCATTTTAAATAAAATTTTCAACTTACCCCCACCATTCTCGAGGGCTGGTAGGGCCCTGGATAGGTAACGAATTTATCGTTGTCCGCCAGGTTTAATGTTTTATAATACACATATGAAATATAATGTATCAATAACGTTAAATCATCGGTTTTGTTACATCTTCTCCTCATTAATATCCCATGTTAAAGATAGATTAAGTTTTCAACGTATGGTTTCCTATGATGATCTACAATAGAGTTTAACTGTCAGTTGGAATATGTTTAACCACTGAAAAATTTAAAAGTGTCTATGATTAAACTTGAGTGAATTTTAAAGGATGTAGGGTAGTTAAAGCTATTGCACCTATAATTCAACTTATGTTAGTAAACATGAAAATTTTTTACACATCATTACAATTACAGTTACTTTCTATCTTTACATTCAAGAATAAAAATATTATCAAAACAAAAAAAAAGTTTTGAATATAATTTTGGAATTGATTATTTTATTTACATATATTCAAAACTATAACTTTTAGAAAATCTTCTTTTTCAAAAATGTTTTTTTTATCGTAGATTGATTCGCTTTGGAATCTGTCCTTTGAGACAGAAGAAAAAATTTCCTGAATGACTGTTGATAGAAAATAGGCCATGAATTTTCTAATATTGTTCAAAATTAAAAAAATAGATCATGCCCTTAGATTTCACAGAATTTTGGAAATATGTGTCTTATTTCCCTTGAAGTTTTGGGAGTTTGGTTCCAGTATTCAGTTCGGGAAGTGAATTACAAGCTCGTATCTGAAGCGCTGTGAGAAGAATGGCAGAGGGGTGAAAATTAAACCTGCTTGTATTTTAGTGATTAGCAAAAGAAAAAGGAAGAGAGTAAAAAAGAAAAGAAATTTTTTTTATTACATCCTAAATAAAAAGTGGTATATTCAGATTATCTGGGAGCGAAATTTAAAATTTAGCGTGCTGAAAGAAGGGAAAAGCCCAAATGGAAAATCTGAGAATAGAATGCACCCGAGTCGAATATTATAACACTGCGTTATCCTTATTGATATTTTGGGGAATCTTTACTTTACGGGGTTGAAGATTTTCCTCGCCAAATCCTTATTTCTAGTACAAGGTTGATCGCCGATGCGTTGTCCGTGAGAGGAGCCAGTTTGTAACAACCATGCACAAGATCGATCCGCGTGATAAACTCTCTGCGCACTAATACACAATTTTTTCTTGACATTCACCCTTTTTCCTGCTAATTAGTTTTCTGAAAAGTTTTGTCGGCTAATTTGAGCTCCGGATATCTTCTGGCCGTTTACCTCAGTGTTTCGTTAGCAATTTTAAGCGATTAAACTGAATCGCTTAAAAATAAAAATATTTTTAAAATAATGCTTACTAATTTGAAGAATTAAATTGAAGTTATGTAGTAAAAGTAAAAGGAAATTAGTTGAAATCAAATAAACAAAAATTAAAATTTAAGGTATGTGCCTTCCTGAAAATCACAGTTTTCGTGAAAATTTTCGAGTTTCTTTATTACTTTTTATTACAGTCCACATATTTAAGATTTCAAAAATTGCTTACATTTGTTTCTAGTGTAGTTAGTCAATGCATTAATGTAATTATATAAATTTTAAGAAACGATCAAATCTTTAAAAGCATCTTCTGGAAAACGGTGATTTTTGTTATTTTTTTTTATTGCGAAACATTTCATTTCTTAAAAAGTACTTCATATATTCATATCAAATTTTACCACAATACTATTTATATTAGAACAACTACTTTTTTTAAAAAAACCTCACATATTTTCTTTGTAAATTCATGTTGTGTTTATATATATATAAGTTTTGGTATAACTCAGTAATAACTTTTTTCTGGTTCACAACACTGATATATATATATATATATATATATTATTCAAACAAAAAGTTAAAAATATTAATTAGAATTTGTTATCTGAACTTTAGCGTAAATGTTAATTTTTACTAAATTTTAAGCAAATATGACCAAAATTTGAAAAATAAAAAGGAAGTTCATTAAAATGACTTTTGAATTTACAATTTTATAGACTATTGTAACTAAAAACTAGACTAGAATATAAATTTTTCTAGACTAGAATAAGTACTAAAATATAATTTTTCTCCATAAAAATTGTAGTGTTTCCCTCCCCTCCGAGCAATGGTTCAGAACCTCAGCTATACGGCGCTAGCAGTACTGACAGGGAGAAGGGAGAGAAAAGAAAGTTTTGTGGAGTGATTTGAAGGTCTTAAGAGCATGGAATCAGTTAAGTAGGCCTCCCTGGGAGTTCTACAAGCCTATTTTATTATTTAAATAAAGTTTTGTTAAGTTTTACATGTCGTAACTAATTTCACTATATTTTCGAACCACAAACAAACATTACACTGGCGCAGCCTGCCAGGATATAGTGAGTTTTGAGTTGGTTTGGAATTGAGTGAATTTTGTGAAAATTCTGATTCCGGGGTTTTGCGAATCGCAATGGCTTTCTTAGCGAAAGGGAAAAAAGAAGACTTGCAATACATCCCTCGAGAAATAGGCGTCGAGAATGTTTCAGAAATGACAGTAATGGCACTGAGGAATGCTATTTTGAAAACGAAAGAATATGAGGAAGAGTCTGTCAAGAATTGCTCAATACGCAGATAGAACACAGAAAAGAACAAGATGATGAAAGCAAAAGACAAGATGAAAAAGATGAAAAGTAAATACAAGATGATAAAAGGAAACGAACGCAAGAAATGGATTTTGAAATCTTGAAATTACGCTTAGAAAACGAAAGAATTAGTATGAGCGAAACGACTAATTAAGAACTCGTTGTTAAATCGAAAGTTGAGCTGCAAAACTTTCTCCAAAATTCGATCTGAAGATCAACGATATTAGCTTATATCTAGTGTTATTTGAGAGACAAGCTAGACTAAAAGAATTGCAATCAAAAAGAAAAATTAGACTCTCATTTGATCAGACTATTGCTATACGATGTTGCACACATCATCGCACGTGAAAAGGAAGAAATCACGAACGATTATGATAAGGTGAAAGAAATTCTTCTGAAACGATATTATAAGTTAACACCAGAGAAATTTAGACAATTATTTGTGAAGCATCAGAAAAAACAAGACATCACAGGGGGTGATTTCGCATACGAACTGACAAACTATTTTCATGAATGTATTTGAGGCTTGCAGATTAAAACACTTTTGAAGATAATAACTGACTAAATCAAAAGGAGAACTCCGCAAGAAATGTATGATCATTTTATTGACGAATGGACACATTTCAAAAAACCGGATCAAATTGCCTCAAAACTAAACGATTATGAAAATTCAGAGCGAGTGTCAACAGAAGACAGAGCGAAAATTTCCGAAGAGAGTTTTCAGCTTTTATTAAACGACCGCCATGGGAAGAACCGCAAAATTTTACCAGTACGGAGATATATTCCACCTCATTCAAGAGAAAATACCAGAACTCCAAAGAAGGAAGAAATAAAAACATCAACGAAGGAATGTTATATTTGTGGATTACAACACCTGGAGAAGAACTTTCCAAAAAGATACAAAGCGACGGGAGTGAATGGTTATATTGATAGACATAAGCAAGATATCAGGTAGTAACCGCAGAAATTCGAACAGAGTTCCTATTAGAAAGCAGAAATAAGAAAAAATCAAGCGAACCCAAATTGGCTATGAGTGATCTCCAATATGCTGAAATTGCTGTCAACGGAAAGAGTAACGGCTTTAATTGATTCTGGATCGACGATACCTGTGTTGAACTCGGATCTCATTTCAGATGAAAAGAAAGAGGAAGGAAAAATAATTTTAAAAGGCGCATTCGGAGAAAAAATATAAGCTTCTCTTTCCAGTCTTCAGTTATGGGTAAAAATTAAAACAAGAAAAACGAAGCATTTTTGAAACCTATTCAAGTGTTTGCAGCGATCACGGATAAAATCCAAGGTCAAACGATCATCCCATCAAATATATATCAAATGTTGCCTGAAAATATAAACGAAACAGCAAGCTTTAAATTAACATCGGAAATTAATGGATATTGCTATGGATGAGGAATGTTTATGTTTGGAAATATTATTTCCCACGCAGGTGGAAAATGCATACAAAATCGAATGAGTGAAAGAGCTTTATTAAGAGATCATCAGTTACAATGTGAAACGTTGAAAGATGTATGGAAACAATTTACTTTGAAGTAAGGGAATTTTTATTTGAGAGATGATCTACAATTCCACGACGATAGAGTAATTGGGTAAAAGGTGGCTCAACTGGTTTTACCTAAAATTAGAAGACCTCAAGTATTAAAATTGGTTCACGAATCTGTTTTTGGAAGTCATATGGGATTCAAAAAGATAAGTCAAGGAATTCGTTTTAACTTCTGGTGGCCTGATTTAACGAAGGATATTTTAGAGTATTGCAAATCTTGCAATAATTGTCAATTAAAAAGTCAAGAGAAAGCTACGGACAAAATATCTATAACCCTTGTTCTTATGTCAGATTTACCTTTTGAGGTCGTGAATGTTGATATAATTGGAGAGATTGACCCATTGTCTGACTGAAAACACAAATACTGTCCTGTTATGATAGACCAGCATTCTAGGTGGCCGGAAGCGACTCCTCTTCAATCGTTGTCTGCCAAAGCAACATGCGACGCGCTAATGGAGATATTTATGAGGACAGGAATTCCAAATGTCATTGCCAGCGACAGGGGCACTAATTTCATTTTAAAGTTAACTCAAGATTTCATGAAGCTCTTACACTGTACCCTGCGTTTTTCAGTTCCTGGATATGCAGCGTTGAATGAACTCGTGGAGAGATACAACAAAGTATTAAAAAATTCATTGCGTCACGTTATTAGGAATGATCCAAATAATTGGGACAAATATATCCTGTACTTGCTTTTCGCATATAGAGAAGTCCCAAACTGCACAATGGGAGTTTCGCCTTTCAAGCTGATGTATGGACGAACCACTAGAGGTCCTTTGAGTGTGGGAAAATCAAACTGGTGTTGCGACAGAATATCAATTTAGAGATGGCTGCTGAGCAGGCTTCATTAATTGCCTCCGGAAGACAAGAAGCTTATGCAAGATATTTCAATCGCAAAACTCGTTCCAAAGTTTTCAGATGTGCGAAAAAGTATACTTATTGATACCTGATCCAACGAACGATCTCTAAGCGCAGTAGACCGTCACTGGAGAAATAGTTGGATTGAATCTTCCTCACTCTTATAAAGTGAAATTGAGAGATGGAAAAAGTCGTCATTGTCATGTGAATAAGATAAGGAGGTATTTACCCAAGAATTAATGCAATCAGGGTGATATTCGAAGACAATAAAGATTTTGGTGAAGTTCTTCCCCCTCCTACTTCTCTGAGGTCCGGAATGAAAGAGTTATTGAAGCATATTGATGTAAGTCATCTAGAAGATGAGGAAGAAACCAAATTGCTAGAATTGTTAAGTAAGTATCAAAAACTGTTTACAAGCAATGTAAACATTGCTAAAGATGATGCCCATAAAATCAATTTAAAGCCAAACGTCGAACGGAAAAAACCATTCATGTACAGGATCCCAGAAGCACTGAAGGGAAAAGTAGAACAACAAATGCAACAATTATTGGAATTAAGATTAATCTAAGAAAGCAACGCTGAGATTGCATATTCGGTAGTTTGTGTGAATAAGAAAGATGGATCCATGAGATTGTGCATTGACTACCGGGATTTGAATTGTGCAACGGTTTCCCTATGGAAGACGCAACAGAATTGATCCAGTCGATTCTCAGAGCTAACGTAATAACTAAGTTAGATCTTTTGAAGGGATTATGGGCAATCCCGATGCCTGAAGAAAATAAAGATTTTACTTCTTTCAAAACTCATCGCCAAATGTATAGATTTAAATTCATGAGTTTTGGATTGAAAAATGCATCTGCTACTTTTCAAAGGGTAATGAATAAAGTGCTTCCTCCTTAAAGAGAATTCGACCGTGCTTATATAGATGACATCGCCATATTTTCGAGATGCTTCAGTGAACCCTTGTAGCATTTAAACATCATTTTATCGAAGCTGGAAGAATTAAACTTCACTATGAACCTTAAGAATTGTGATTTCGTGAAACCCCATGTGAAATTTTTAGGACGCGTTGTCGGGAAGACATCAGCTTGATCCAGAAAAGGTGCGGTTTCCATGAAACTTAGTATCTCCGATAAGTAAAAAATAGTTGCGTAATGTTCTCGGTTTGTGCAATTACTATCGCGAGTACATTCCCAAATATTCGAAGCGTGTGTTTCCCCTCACGGAGGTTACAAATTCCATGGACTGATAAACACGAAGAAGTATTCAAAAAATTAATGCTCTTGCCAATACTTCTTCTTTGTATACTCCTGTGATGAATCGGCCGTACATCATTCATTCAGACGCTTCATCAGACGACATTACTGCATGTTTATCCCAAAAGGATAAAAAGATTTGCCCAATGTCTTATGCGATTCAGAAATTGACTAAAGCCTAGTAAGCTTGGTCAACCATTGAGCGGGAAGCATTCGCGATCGTGTTGAGTTTGAAAAAGTTTGCATCGTGGGTGTTCGGCACCGAAATTGAATTCTACACGAATCATAATCCGCTCCCACTTTTAACAAAAAGAGCACCGCAGTCGTCTAGACTACAAAGATGGGCATTCTCCCTGCAAAGATTTAACATAACTCTGAAACGTTGTGCGGGATCTAAAATACCTCGTGTAACTAGATGCATTATCACGCTTAGTGTGAACATTATCAATTATTGATGAACGCAAGGATGTTCTTTTGATTTCTTTATTTGTACATCTGTGCTATTTTATGTGTTCTTACAATTTTTTTCATTTAGAATATCTTACTAATTTGAGTCATTTTAATATCATGAAGTTTACTTCAATTAACGTTTTATAATGTGTATTATTTGTAATTGATGATTTGTAATGTGTAATAGTGTTCGCGCTTATGTGTTGCATCCTTTCTTATAATTATTATTGTGCATTTAGTGTTAATAATTGTGAACTAATTTTGCATTATGTGAATATTTTGAGTGTAAATTTTAAGAGTTTCAGCTGCTGAGTTAAATTTGTAAGCAAATGTAACGTCAGAGTTTGGTGGGGAGATGTAGTGTTCCCCTTCCCTCCGAGCAATGGTTCAAAACCTCCGCATGAACCACAAATGAAAAATGGTTCGAGCCACAAACAAACATTACACTCTAATTGAGATTATTTCTTCATTATTATCGAATTACTGAAGATCATTCTCGTATTCTTTGGAATGATTAAATTCTTTACCGGATTTTGTTTAATTGTACTGAATTTATTCGCAACTGATTTAGTGTATAACTTCGAATCTTTCATTAATTTTTTTTTTTATAAAAATATTAAAATTAATAGCTTAACATGTAATTTTGAAGTAAAATATAACTCTACGGTACAGTGTCTTAGCATACTATAATTTCCCATTCCTTATTACTGTTTATAGCTTTTGAAAAAAATGTAATTTAAAATAAGGAGGGAAGTGTTTGCCAAAAGAATCTCATTAGTAAACAGCATTGGAAAATTAGTTTGTTGTTCCAGTTATGAAATACTTCAAGTGAGGATGATGAAAATAACTTTCCAGAAATTAACGATTGGAAAAGAGCTTGACGCCTTGAAGATAGAATTTTCGAAAGGGGTGAATGTAAAGTGTTTCTTATCTGAACCATTTCACAAAGCCGGAAATGGAAATGGGATCCATCAATAGTTTATTACGCTATGAAGCATTTGTCTTTTGAATGAATATATATTAATGTGCTCTAAATTTTCTCATGTTAGTGAATCAAAATTTTAACATTCTTTTTTTAACAAATTATTAATCTTTAATTTTTTTCCTTCTAATGGTAAGATTTGTATTTTCAATATACTAATGGCTCTATAAATAACCTCAATATTTAAAAAGCTTTATGTGTTTTCTTTCTCTTTTATTGTATCAAACTAAAAATTGCTGGAAAAATGCCCATTTCCGTTATGTATTTCAAAAGAATAAATTGCAAGGACATTTTTTTTCTGAAAAAAAAAAGCTTTTTGAGCTATATGATGTCAGAATTCTTTTCAATGGAAAATAGTTTACCTTATATTCAGCGTATTTTATATTTCGATGAATAAAACTGTAACTATAATTAATAGCTAAAAAATTTATTATAAGGCACAGCTTTCTCTTGAAAAGAAGGAATATTCTCATGATAGCTATTATATTAAATTAAAATAAATTGGAAGTTCCATAAATAAGTTGAGAAATTAAGTTTTAAAAAATAAAAATCAAATTCCTGTATTCTTATTACTGATGCAAAAATTGAAGCAAAAGCTCAATTCTAATAGTAGACAGACCATATTTATGTATTTCTAAATTCATAAAATTTGGTTAAAAAGTAGCATTACATTTTTTTTATTTAAAGTTTAAAAAATTCAATATTGTACTAGAACTAAAGGCAAAACGCATAAACAGGGTAATTTTAGAACTTAGAATTTTAAATTATTCAAAAAAAAAGAATCTTTAAGAAATTATTCTTTTCTCCTGGTAAAACTTAAAAAATTAATGATCCAATCAACTTCGGAATTAGTTTCGTTAGGTCCCAACAATAAAAAAAATTATTAAATGAATTTGATTAATTTCAGGATTTAAAACAAGCAGAAATATTAATTTACTCCTTTTTTTATATAAATATATATTAATAACAATTTATTGTAGAGTAATATATATAATAATAAAAATCATATCACAAACAATCAATCATTTTAAATGTAATATCAAGGAACTCACATATTGTTGAATTTTGTTGATAGTTTATTTGAGTTTTTAGCAGAAATAAAATAGAAAAAAGCTAAGATTCTTATACCAGAAAAAATATTTATATTCCGATAAGTTGGTATTGAGTTATAAATAAAAATTTTTATTAGTCATGTAAACATTTTGTATACATCTATATATTTTACAATAAAAAATGCAACAATTATTACGTCTATCTGTAAAAGCTTACAAAACTTAGTTTCTGTTTTAAAAAGTATTAGTTAAATATAAAAGCTACAACACTTTCAAAGAAAATGGAAATACTTTCACCAATTTAGTTCATTAATATCCCTATCCTCTTGCACTCCTGTTAATAAAATTATTTTTAAGGGTATGAAGATAATCAAGTCTTATAAATGCTGATCTCAGATAAAATACAAGAAAAAGAACAATTTATTTGATTCAGTATTTTACAAGCAGAACTTAGCAAATTAATAAACATGTAAGAAAGACATATCTGGTTAATAAGATATTCTTGTTTGAAAAATTAATCATTCATAAAATCAGTTAAATGTTTCAAAATTAAACGTTTGGTAATACTAATTTTTTAAATAGTAAATTAGACATACTAGCAATAAAATATGTTGTGATGTTAAAAATACATAAAATTATTTATACAAATGAAATAGAGTCACTAAAATTATTGAAAAAGAAAATATTACAAACACAGAAAGATTGATCGCTTACTTCTTGACATATTAAATGAATATCGTTAGTAAACTTTCCACACAATGAAAATTATGAAATGTTATTTAAGCAAAATGATGAAATGTAACTAGTAACAGCACAGTGAAGAATATTTATACAATTGCAAACAATTATTGGATAAGAAAAAATTTAAAAAAATTAATTTTGTTTTTGAGTCTCTTTACATAAGGACTATATAAATCTAATCAAAGGTTAGATGAAGATTTGAACCCTAATTGGAATTCAACTAGCACACTATTTTCAGACCCCATCTAGTTTAACGAGCAACAATCATCAATATTTGTACTCACTATTCAACTTCAAGGACGTGATCCTTGAAAAGGACAAAATCTATAAAAGATATATTATTATTCAAAAAGAAACCAAAAGGCAAAAATCAAGTAAATAGAATTGCTCCCTATAAAAAAAAATGCAGATTTTGTATACTAAAAATGTATATTATACAAACCTATCGTTAAATTAAATCAATATTTAACTAGTATGCAAAAAAATGAAAAACGTAGGTATATATTTATATTCAAAATAACTATTATAAATATTTTATGACTGAAATGTTTAATAAACGAACCGTTGAAGAATTTGTAGCAGAAATTGAACTGGATATTAATTCGACAATGCTCTGAAAGAAGAAATATTGTTTAAATACGTAACTTGTATGACAATCACTAAATAAGTGAGACAAATTGCTATTCTTCAAAGTTATTTTTAATGACAATTATTGGAGTCAGATTCGATGAAACGGGCCACCATAATATTTCAATATTTGAAACTAAGGGAACTTTCTTCTGTAAATCGGAACAGTAAAAATATTAAGAATTATATATATATATATATATATATATATATATATATATA
>BMAW01086109.1:0-10705 GCA_019974015.1 Nephila pilipes
GGGAGTTATTGATTGATGTGTTAGATCACACATCTACATTATTTATCTGTTACTTACATTACATAACTACTAGTGATTCAAAAAGCGCCAATAGCAACTTGGTTATGTTTGGCCCTTCAGCCAATAAACATAACAAATAGAGGGTAATAAAACCAAAAAAAAAATGATTAAATTATAAATCGGAAATTTCATGATTTCTTTTACGAGGATTACATTGGAATGTAATTTTCCTACCTTTGTTTTGCCGGGCATTTTCTGCATATATATAAGTGTGCGTTTTCTAGGAAGGAAATACTCCCTTGATAAAAATAATTTATTTTAAAAAATTTGCTGACATTAAAAATAAGACTTTGAATGGGTCTCATGGAGTATTTATTTCATCATCTCTGAATTCGAGGCCTAAAACTTCGTTGCACGCATCTTCTAACACAAAACCTAATAATTTTTAACTTTATTTTCGCAAGTTTAAACGTTAATTGAAAAAAAAAAAGATTTCTTTGTAATGATATATTCTTATTATAATTAGCAGAAAGCACAGCTGCATTTTCTATAGGAACTTATGTTTCAAAAGATTAATAACTAAGAATTTTTGAAGAAGAAAGAATAATAACTAAGAATCTTGGTCACATTGCGTTTGTGAATAGTTTGTTTAATCTAAGAATATGGAACCTTAACTAATTTTCCAAGGTCAAAAATTTAGGATTTTTAAATTGTGACTCACTTTCATAGAATTAAATGACAGACATATAAACAATTTGTGTACAAAATGACATACATGTCAGACTTGACAGACCAATAAGAATGATTGCTAAAACCTTTTGGTGAAAAACATTTTTACATAAAAGTTATCACAACACAAATTACCTATTTAATAACTAAATAAATTAAATAATATTATTTATAAATAAAACGTGTTGGTTACAGATAATTTAAATAAAATATCTTTTTCATATATATTCAGTTTATTTTAAGCATATTAACACTTAGAGGCAATCTTTACAGAATTTGTAAGATTTGTATATCTATATGTTACAATTACAATAAGAAAAAAATATCTTGATATATTATGCATCGGAACCAACGTTAGATGTTACAACGAATAAAAGTTGTAACTCTAAAAGTATCGAGGAAGCATAGCGTTATTATCATTTTGAATTGTATTTTGTCAATTTCCGAAATATACCGGATTAATACATCCAAGTATGCTAAAAAAAATCACCCTTGCATTCTGACGACGTAACCAGCCTCAATCACAAGAGCTGTAATAACGAACAACATATACTAATGTCATAAGGATTTGTGCATCACAAAAGAGTTATCTGTATGAAACGAAATCTTACATACTTAAGCACAACGTTAATGTAAGTAAGTGATAACAAAATTAAAGCAAAATGATCTTTTATTGTAAAAAAAAAATTACAAATGAATGGAAGTTTCAGTTCCCGGTTGTTCACCTCTAGCACATGCATGCATCATGTGATGTGGAGAGGAATTAAGACATGTACTACCGTATGATTTCCTGTGAATTCTTTTTCCACAGTTGCTGTAAATGCACCTTTTATTCAACCAACATCGTAAGCTGTCAAACTTGCCATCCTAAAGGATCCCAGATATACTCGATAGGTCAGAAATCTGGAAATCGAGCAGGCCAGGGAAGATTGGAAAAGTAGTTGAGGTAGTCCTGTGAAACCTATGCTGTGTGTGAATGGGCACTGTTCTTTTGAAAAACGACCTCTTCCAAGAGTGTAGAAAACACAAGGCTCACAATGTCAAAGAGAACCCTAGTTTGCCTATTGTAGTGGATGTTAGGGATGATCGTGTATTGTATGCGATGGCACCCCATATCCTCACACTGTTTGTGGAAGGGATTTGTTTCTGTTCAAGGAAGGCAGGATTGGGACGTCCACCACGGGGCCTCGAGCATATGACGCTCTTTATCACGCCAAAGGAGTCTGATTCTCTCTCAAAGTTAAATCTGATTCCATTTTTGTTGTAGTTTCGTTCACTTCGATGTGGACACCTCCACCTAAGAAGAGTATGCGAGTGGGGTATCAATGGCAGTACTCGTAATGGAAGCCTCCGTGATAGTAATTGTATTGCAGCCTGGTGCCTTACGATGGTACGGGTTGACACAGAGGCTCATTGTAAGGGTGCTGCTAGTGTACGGATGGTGGCTAATGAGATAGTTAAAGAAAAAAAAAGTCAAAGGATGACGGTCTTCTCCACTATTGGTCCTTCGAGGGTTTCCTGCGTCTGGTAACCGTGTATTACATATTTCTATTGTCTACTTGTCCCAACACAGGCTTAATAGCAGAGCTGACCACCCAATTTCCATCATCCATATGATTCTTCTCCTCTCGAACTCTGACAGCTGCGCATATTGTCTCTGATGGTGGCGTAATGCCTTCTTTAGTTAAAAAAGCGTTCCTCTGCAGCAAATTAAATACACGTTAACAAGCTCTACTTACCTATTTCACAATCCAAAGAGAACGAAGTTCAACACCCTCTGGTGGCATCACGCATTAGGCAATCACGCTGCATTTCTAATCATTTACATATCTGCCTGACACGTACCTTCAGTCAGTTTCGTAACAATCCCACTCTTACTTCTTGGTGCCCAAATTCTTAGGCCAATAAGTGTATATGTATTTACTAGAAGCATTCTATCATTGATGGCCATATATGCAACATCTTATTATATTAAATGATGTTCGGCATATGTCTGTTGAAAGTTATGAACTCCCTCTAGAACCTAATTAAGAAGATTATGTGTCTAAAGCATATAATTCATTTGCGCATTTGCTGGAAAACGCGTCACACATTTCATACCTTCTTTGTCCCAATTACTTGGATCAGTCGTAATCACGTGGTGCAATGAATTTTTTAATACTTTGTTGTATCTCTCCACGAGTCCATTCGACGCAGCATATCCAGGAAGTGAAAATTGTGGGTACAACCTAAGCACTTCATGAACTCTTGAGTTAACTTTGAAGTGATTTTAGTGTCCATATCTCTAGCAATGACGTTTGGAATTCATGTTCTCATAAATATCTCCATTAGTGTGTCGCATATAACTTTGGCAGACAACGATCGAAGAAGAATCGTCACCCCACACTCAGTAAACTTACAGAATCGATCATTTTAAGTAGACTCAAACATTTCAATGATACAAATATTTTCATAAATCCTAATTCAATATGGCTTTTTAAAGCAATTATCCACAGTTTATATATTACTATAATTAACAGAAACAATAGCCTCAGGTTTTGTGAAATGTCAATCCACAGTTGCTATTTTCTTGAATATTCAAAAAGTCTTTGATAGGGTGTGGATTCAATGTCTTACATTCAAATTAATCATCAATAACTCCCCTTCCCGTGAAATGCCTACTAAATTTATGAACCAGAAACAGATTCTTCCAGATTAAAATTAGAACCTCCGTTTCAAAGTCTTTATCTATAAATTATGGTGTGGCCTAGGGATCTTTTCTTGGACTAATTTTATTCAATATTTTCATTAATGATGTAACAAATTACTTCTTCACCAATGTAAACGAATGTTAAAACGAGAAATCTGCACTCACCAAATTTAAAAGTTCTAAAACAGTCACCAAAACTATCAATCTTCATATGAAAATACTCAAATATTACGTAAATACATTAAAAATTAAAATAAATGTAGAGAAACCAACAATTAAATATTCATCTGAAAGAAACCTCTCCTACTTCCACCCACCCTCTACGACCCCTTGGTCAGACTCCACTAAATATCTTGGAATAATCCTTGACAAAAAGCAAACATTTAACAACATATCTTACACTCAGCGAAAAATTCCGTCAGCTCTCTAGAAAACTATTTCTCATAATAGGATGGAATTTTCTAAAATGATATTAGGAAGTACAAAGTTTCTTTACACCTTGATAAAGCGACCGATGATTATTTATGTTTGCCTAGATTAGGGTTTTTGATGTAAATCTAATATTAAAATCTTTGATTCTGCAACAAAATTTAACTCTAAGAATAATAACTACATCAAGGTGGTTTATAAAAAATTCCGAAATTCATAAAATCCTCGAAATTAACACTTTTCCCTATGAACACAACGAAGATATTTCAAAAAATTATTTAACTCCCTCCAAAATAATTCTAATATCAATATACAAAATCTTGGAGTATATCACCTTCACCCTAAAACCAAGAGACTAGGCTACTCCTATGAGCCATCTCATTTTATTTTGATATTTAATTCCGAATTCTTAGTTTAGTTTTTATTTATTCACAAATTTCATCTTAAAACCCAATTCCTCCTAATGACCATATCTTCGCATTAAGGCAGCCATTAGAGCAGCACACTCTTGCAAATAGCAATAGAACCTCTGAGAAGCCTACCAAGTACTGAATTCCTTCCAACCTCCAAATGACGTCAACCTCTCTGTCTTCCCTGCAATAGCAAATTCACCTCCACTCTCCCACTCATAAAGCAAGAAGAATCCTGCAATCTTATTAGTTCCTCACTTCCCTTCCCTGAAACATTTACACTGGACAATTTTACGAGCTGTTCTAGCTACTGCAAAACTTCAGGCTTACTTCGCAGTTTCTCCATGATTCAGGGTAAAAGGCACCCTGTTGATCGTTCTAAGGTTCCAAGATTTCTCTCTTTTCCCTCTCGCTTTTGCTTTGCCCTCTTATATGATGTCTACTTTCTTTCTATGTTTGCCAATATAAAATATCGTACTCAGAAACAAAGTTTGTTTCTTGCAAAAGGGCTGGATTCTTTACAAAAAGTTACAACACCAGCTTACGCATTTTGTGTTAAATAGGCAGTAGGATTACTTTGCTACTACTTCCACTCGCCCGATGACTGAACACAAAAACTAAATAGAAAACAGAAGTTACAGAACCAGAATTGTCTACCTCTACAAGAACTTTCACAATTTATAGTTGCCGAACGAATAAAAACCGAGTATTATTAATTCTATTAGCGTTAGCTTGGATTCAAATACCTCGAGTGAGTAATGTTAGCAAAACTTACCAAAATAAAAACAAATTAAAAGAATAAAAAGGAGCTTTGTGTAAAATGTAGCATGGAGAACAGTGCGACCAAAGGTATCTAACTACAATCACACAAGTTTTCAGTAGAGGTTACGGCCTCCTCTGACTGCTATATAGATTTCTCTGTCCATGCTGAGTATGAGGTTGGTAATAGTTTATTGTAGCATTACAGCTCATTAGTCTTGTACAGCCAATAGGAGCTCCGGAATCGTTACTGGCGGTAAGTTACGAGTTGCCAAACGCCTCCCTAGAAAGTCCCATACACGTTCGATTGTATTTAGATTCAGAGACCTTGCAGGCCAAACCATGCGTTCAATATCCTCACTGTCCAGTAGCAATTGTGAGATTACCTGACGTATAGTTGTCCATGAAAAGGTACTGCGGCCCTTAGCGCCTCTAAAAAACGCAATAGAGGAAGAATCTCGTTACAATAGCGGACCCCGATTACTGAACCTCGTTCAAATATGTGAAGTTAAATACGTTAACTGTACATCATACCTCCTCAAAAGAAAACACCGCGACCTCAAAACCAGTCTCTTTCGATGATGTTGGAGGGCTCATTGTGGGTTTCCCGCTCTTTCCAGATGTGTATGCGTCCCGAATTACAACTCAGACTAAATATGCTCTCATCCATACAGAGTACTGTCCTATTCTATATTATCTTTCCTATTCTGGTGTTCTCGGCTCCTCAGAAAACACCTTATCCGAAGAGCAGGCGTTAAGGATATACACTGTATAGGTCGTCATGCAAAGAGATCACCTCTCTGCAACCTCCAGGTCATGGTAAAAGTTACATCAGTCATACAAACACCTGTACTGTGAGTCTGGAGATTTCTCCCGGTATCTGCAGCTTGTTCCTTTCGGCCTGTAGGGTAATATACCAGTCATCCTCTTGCGTGTTTGATCATGGGCAACCATTGCTGCACCGTCGGACAGCTGTTCCTGTAGTTTGATATTCTCACCCAATTCGTGAAACGATACTGTGAGCATTCCCAAACTCTGCAGTCACACTTGTCATACTTCGACCTTCCCCTGTCTTTCCAATGATTCAACCTTAAGTAAAATTATCCAGATGTCTTCTTTCAGATTGATTGTTAGACATTTCTTACTCAGGCAGCAACTCCTTGTCGTTTAAACTGATATACGCCATACAATCACTTTCCCAGAAATGCTGGGCTTACATTTCCGTCGAGTTATATCTCACTTCGACACTCCTACATTACGTCTAGCTGCATATCTGTGCAGGAGCTATAGCACCTCACTCTAGTTAATTCCCTGATTGGTCTTTCAGTCCACTCTGCCTCTTCTTTCAGCTAATATGCTACTATTTGACTTAGTCCTTAATTTTTGCACACCAATGTATCTATAACATGATATGGTAATACTTTGTTGGCATCATTCTAAAATAAGGTGACCAGATTATTTTTACATTCAAAAAGTGGAACACCAATGACAAGAGGGGGGGGGAGTCTTGATTAAAATTTTAGTGGCTAAGGAATACCTATATTTGTCACCTAAATAAATTACTTACATAAATCATCTGAATAGCTGATTTGTTGACAACATTTGTTTAACTAGCACGTAGGGTAATGTGTATCGTATGAGAGACAGTTTCATAATTCAATATGCGAAGGCGTTACTTCGTGTACGAACAACAAACTCCTTACACCCTGACCTTTCTCCTCTCTAAGATTTCCCTCCATTTCCAATTTTTGCATAAGATGTAATTCCTTTGCAACAATGTTCCAAATGATGCTGAATCTCTATGGGAACATGTCGTCATAAGAAAAAAAATCTGTGGAAGTGTACAAAGTGGGAGATTCTCTCTTCATTTTATAGCTACAAAGTATTTTCATCGCTGCGAATGCCGAAAAATGCCACTGTTCATTAAGTCCAAATAATGGTAGTCATATTCTAACAAGCAACTGATCATAGTGAACTTTGATAAGCAGTTCCTGATAATCAGTTCTCAACAATTATTTTTATTGTTAAAGTATAACATTCTAAAATTTACAAAAATTTTATAAAGCTTCTATCCTGGTGAAATAGCTATATGGAAACCGAAAACCGTATATTCCCTTCCTGTTATCTCACTGTTCCCTAGCTTGTCGTGCATTGTTTCTAAAAATCGGGACTTTCTTGAAACTCCACGGGACGCAGGATAAATTGTTAAAAATAGGGACTATCCCACTAATAGCGGGACGTCTGATCCCCTTATTCTGAAATGCAAATTTGGAAATATTACGTATAAAATTTTGATTTTTATTGCCCTAAGTAAATTTTAAAAGTTGCAAAATTTACGTACATTTCTTATTTGCTTAAACGTTTCAAGTTCAAGAATCCATGTTAGATTTTTTGTATGGTGCTACACACTGTTCAAATTAAAGTACTGTTCAAATATTTCAGCCTACACAGCAATATTTATTCTTCTTGTTTATTTGTAAGTATATTATATATTTGATGTTCTATTAATAACTTAATACATTTGCTGCTATTATTACTCTGCTAATTTGTAATAAACTAAGTTTTCGTTCTCACAATTAATCTATTTGTAGATCTGTTCACACTACAAGGACACCTGTGAAGTGGTCCAGATTTGTGGAGGGTGGAAATCGGTATCTTTTCATAAGTACCTTATTTTCCCAATTTTTAATTTTTTTTTTTTTACTTTTTCCCAATAATCTACTTCAGAGCTCCACTCATATTAACCATTGCTTCATGTTATACCCGCTTTTGCCTCCTTTAAATAAACAAAATCCGACCGGTGGTGATCTTCTCGAGCCTCAGACATATAAAAACTGATGCAATCTTTTTCGCGCTCTTTCCCCCCCTCCTTGCTTCAAACATCGCAGCTCTGCTCCCTTATGTGATATCTGCTTCCGATGTTTGTCAATGAAAAATGTCATCTTCAGAAATAAAGCTTGTTACTTACAAAATAACTGGATTTCTCCTTAAACACTACGACACCAAAAATGACTTTTTATGATATATATACATTGGTGTTCAAAATTAAGAGAATTTTCTGATTTGGTCGATTATCTTTAGAACTACTTTATAGTTTTTAATGGAATTTGGTGTGTACATAGGGTTGATATATTACAAAAAAATAACCAGTCAACAGTTATAACTGATGAGCTTGCGTAACATTTATCGAAGTTGCAATGTATGAAACAACAGTTGCAGTATAAAATAAAAAAAAATTGGTTAATAGAGGGTGTGGTATCCTCTTACAGATATATAAGCCTCGCAATGTGATTTTATGCTGGAAATAAGGAGTTTATGAGTTCCTGTGGCAATTGGTCCCACTCTTTTCAGAAACGCTGTTTTGAGGTCTAGGATGGTTCTCAGAAGGGGCTTGCGAATTGCAATTGCCCTCCCCAGAGCATCCCAGGCATGCTTTATAGGACTGAAGTCTGTAGATCTGGCTGGCCATTCCATCCAGCGAATATCCTTACTTTCCAGAAATTCGTCGACTAGCTGTTCTCTATGTGACCTCGAGTTGTCATCCATTTAAAGGAAATTAGGAGCAACTGCACCCCTGAAAATGAGGATATAGGGCTCCAAGACCTCTTCCCTATTCCTCTCTAGAGTCGCACTGCCTCTTTCAAAGACATGGAGGTGTGTGCGGACATCAAAATGATGTCTACCCAGACCATAATGTCTGTAATGGTCGATTTCTTGGACATTATAGAGCAGGTAGCAGGTCCCTGATTCTCTCCATATGAAAGTATGGCAAAAATCACTAGTTAGGCTGAACCGGGAATCATCAGTGAAGATAATTGTCACCCACTGATTCATGATCCAATCTGTATGATCTCATGAAAGACCTGAGAAGCTGTAGCATCCCTGTTACTCCTCGCTGTATTGGACAAATGGTGATCTTCTCTGGCCGTCGTGGCTCTTGGACGACTTGCCAAGCTTTATCTCTACGGATCCTGTATCCTTGAACTATTTTCATAAGTTGAAGCTGGGCGTTAAATCGAATTATCTGCATATCTGGATTTGAGACTGGCCTGCCTCTAGTGTACCCACAATTCGCCACCTCATTCCATCATCTAAACATTGATCGTTACTCACTTTTACTATTTGAATTTTAATTTAAGCGATTGCTGCAAAAAAACACCAAGAAATTCGACGAAATGCACTAGCGAACGAAATGTGGATTCTAGCAGAAGCGCTTATAAATTCTGTTTTTTCGACTAGTTCCGTTCCCATAAACGTATAAGCTTACGTATTTGTTGTACAAGATTTGCATATGCAAATTTTTTTAACTTTGAACACCAGTATATATATATATATATATATATATAATGTATTTCTTTTAGAAAATTAATATAATTTCTGATCATTGTTAACACCATATTATGTTTAACACTTAAAATGCAGTGAAGGAGAGAAGCGATAAGTTTTGCAAAGAAGAAAACCGAGACAACTCTGACTCTCTAACACAATCGATTTTTGGAGAATAAATTAGAAGAAGTGAATCTTTTTTTGTTGTAATATATAAGTTCAAATATTTTCTTTTAGTCTCATCCCTTATAGCCTTTAATTTTAGTCTTTTTTTCCCAACTACTGAATTAATTGCACTTGCTTTTGCAGTAAGAATTTCTTGCAATTTTAATGTTCAGAACAAAAGTTTAAAAAGAGAATAGTTTAGTGGTAATTGTAATTAATGTTATTAGTTTTCTTTTTTTAAGAACACACTTATACGAAACGAAAATAATACAGTTCAATAATTATCAAATTATATTCTAATTAATAGTTACGGAACGTATATCATTAAAGCAAAACATGATATCCAGCAGCATCCTTCCATAATGGCATCCTTCATTGACTGTCTTGTTCAATGAGTTGTTACATTTTGAACAGAAAAGTCTTATATTTGACCATTTTGCACCCTTATATGTAAAATCTGTTTCATATTTTATACATCCGTATCATAAGTTTTCTCTTCAATAACACGAACTAAAAGCATTTAGAAAGACCCTCCTTTATTCCTAAGTTAACCATATTATTTAGCTTAAGTTGTTTAAACTTATAATTAATTTGTCTAACCTAATATCGTATCAAACTGAGAAAAACATCTCTTTATACATTTCTCTCAAAAGATGGCTTCTTCGGATTCTGAAGCTCGTTACCTATTATATCCATAGTAATGATGCTTTCCACATTTTATTAAATGAGGTTATTTGCTATACTCTAAAAGTTCATTTTTTGCTATTGAACACGAACACAATTTAATTATTTCACAACATTTGTAAAAAAATGAAGGCAACATTTAAAACATAAAATGTGAAACTTTTAATATTTCATTAAACTTAAACTACCAAAATGTAACTATGCCAGATATGCAGAATGTTATATTTATAAGCACTCTAAAAATATTTAAAGTCTTAAATGTAATGACTATTATGCAAGCTGTTCCTGTAAGTAAGTTCACGACCTCCATATGTAAATTAGCCATTGATCAATGATAGATCATTCATAATTATTTATATATATAAATGTGAATTTTTGTGCATAAATAAATGCACATCTGCACTCATGCCTGCGTGTTGAAGTAGTACTTTACTTTCTCTTTTAAAGGTGAAAAAAATAAGGAATTGTGAGGGAAATTTAAACTCGGCACAAAATAAAATCATTTTATTCTGTC
>BMAW01086118.1:0-11444 GCA_019974015.1 Nephila pilipes
TGGTAGCCCACTTCGTTCAGTTACGTATTACTCCTTGTGCCAGTATAAGTATCTTATGGAAAATGTTTAGTAAAAACTGGAAAAGTTCATTGACCTCTTACATTATTCATTAGTGTATTGAAGTTTGGAAATAGGAACTTGCAGATAAGTCTAGACCTGGAACTGAAAGAATGAATGAAATTTTAAATATTTCTTTAAAAGATCCAAAATTTTAATACATTTATATTTTTAAAATTCAGGTTTATACGAATATACATCTTCAAGGTGCACAGATTTCAGGTATGTAAGAGTTAAAGTTGTTGAGATGTTTCAGGAGAATTTGATTTAAGCTCGTGTCAAAACTGAAGCATCTTTATAAATACTTCCGTAATTCCAAAATTCAGCCAGGCTGAATGATATACATCCAGAGATGCTAAACTATAGCATCTTGGTTGGTAAGCAAAAAGACAAAACTGTACATTCGTTATGGCTCATGCAGAAGAACTTTAGGATAGTAAGCGCGTATTAAACAATGTCTGGCCAAAATGTTTCTTTCAAGCAAACTACAATAAACTAAGGATGTTGATGCAACCATAAAAGGGATCCTTCCGTCTGTTGATATTCTTACCAGCGTACCCTTCATTTACTTTTATTGTGTTGGCTGAACTGAGCATGTGTTTCAGGGTTTGGTGTTCTCCGGATGATGATCTTTCTACCCGGCGTCTCTACTAAACCTCTCACGCGTCTGCCACATGGATAAATCCAGAAGGCTATTGAATCATTTCGATTTTGTTTTGCTGAGAAATCTCCTCATGTGAGGTCATGTGTGAGCTGATGATGTCAACAGGGTGAAGTGTAGACCTAGTGGCTGGCTCGACGTTCGTGTCAACTGGATAATTAGATCAGAATAACCGCACAGAATACGGTTACTCAGCCGAAGACTAAAAATATTGCTTTTGAAAGTGTATATTGCTTCGAGAAAGAAGCACTCTGTACCACTCGAAGCCTCTCTACTCTGACATTGGTGGAATGTATTCTTGTCCTACCTCCATCCCTATCTGTTACTAAATACTTTGCTCAAATGGAGATGAATCTCGTCTTTAAACACAACAGAGGTCTATAAAGACGTCAATTTGTCTTGTGAAACCACGATAATAAGAAGACTGCAAAAGATATCAATAAGATAAATAAGCAGATTCCGGACTATAGCAAACCTGGAAATATGTCTTACGCAGTTGACATGCAGATTTTCTTACCAAGGTGAGCCCAAATCTTGTTCCAGACTTTAATTTATTGCAAGACAAATATCTGTCATTTCTAGCCATTGCTATCCTCGACCACCTGCAATCTATGTTGGGCTTGTCTTTTGAATAACTTTCTTTGTTCCTTAATATAAAATATTGGTTTTGTAAGCTCTCGTGACGCATTCATCTTGTGCAGTTCCTTGGTCGTAGAATATGTTCTTCGTTCTATTTTTAATTCTTGCACCTTCTCGAGCAGCGATTCGAAGTAATCGTGTGCCGTTATGTGGCCTCTCGTGTCTATCTGATATTTTGCATTTTCACTCCCAGCTGCCCTTTTCACTGTGCCGATCATGAAAATCATACAATATTTTAGATTTCGTCAAATGGCATTTTGTTTTGCTTTCTTCTGTATTTGTGGAACATAAATACAACACGTGTTGTACATTGTTGAGCAAGAATAGACAATCTTCAGACAGATGTGTTTATTTGATAGATATTACTTTACATACTCTTTACTAACTCTTTCAGAAGATGGCTTCAAGGATAACGACGAGTTTTATACGAAAATGCACAAATGTTAATATAATTAGCTCTATCTTAACATTGTATAAACATTAAATAAAATTTTAAAGGTATCAATTTTAGATTAAATCTTAAACCCACATGAATCTATCGAGTGTATGTCATTGAGCATAAATGTAACAAAGGTAGAGGCAGTAGTGATCATTTGATCCATCTTTACCTTACATTTCATAAATGGCATAAAATTTGAAAGATTAAAACAAAATATAAATAAAATATCTTGCTCTCAAACTGAAATCTGTCTTTATTTGTGATGATTATAAAGAAAGGACATGAAAATATAAAACTTACTATTGGACTGATTTAGGAAGCTGAGAGAAAAATATGTCCGACACACTACATATGGACAGTTGGTAATCATAAGAATGAAACTAAACACTACTATGAAAGGCTTGAGTAGTTGTGAAACTAAAGTAAATAAATAGTTCAATTCAAAGAAATATAAGGGTAAGATTCTTCGATGAAATATGAATAAAATTTAAAAATCTTTCTCAATAGTAAAGCGAATAAGTACATCTTCGACTGAAACTAAAAATAATGCATGGATGAAAAGTATAAGTTGAATTCAATTTGATTAATTATTTTAAAGGAATTTTTCTTTATAGGATTTTCAGTATAGAAACGACTGATATTTCTTTGATCATTCAATTTTTCTGATTATGAAACGCAACAGATATTATATAGCCAATTAAACAAGTCTGAAATATTACAGTTTTATAATTAACACGTTCTTTAAATTTTACTCAAATATTCTGGTTCCAGTTCTTTAATATCTCCTTCATGTAATACTAAATACATATCAGTATTCATAATTTTACGAATAAGGTTTAACATGCAGTTATAAAATTTACACGACCCTACCCTTGACAGAGTATGGTATCTTGTAGAAATGTTTAGTAAAACTGGAAAAGTTGTCTTACATTCACCCTGTAGGTAAGTACATGTGAGTGGAAGAGAGACTGTACTGCAGATAAGTCCGAGACCTGGAACTAAAGAGAAATGAATGAAATTTTAAATATCTTCTAAAAGATCACAATTTACATTTATATTTTAAAATTCCCAGGCTTAATACAGGTCTACATCTTCAAGGTGCTACTGGAATTCCAGTGAGGATTAAAGTTGTTGGAATTTCAGGAGGAATTTTGATTTGGCTCGAAATTGCAAAACTAAAGCATCTTTATAAATACTTCAAACAACATTTCCGCGCCAGGCTGAAATGTCTTACATCCAAGAGTTCAGCTCACTAGACATCTTCAGTTAGTAGAAAGCAGGAAAGACAAAATTAATTTGAGCACATTCGTTTGCTCCTGCTGAAGAGGAGCTTTAAGGGATAATTAACGCATGTTTAAAAACTATTGATCTGACAGCCATGAGAAATAACTAACATAACCTAATAATACTAAGATAGGAACCTATGCAAAAGGGATATTCAGGTCTGTTCTTTCACCATATTGCAACCTTTACTTTGGGTAAGTTATTTGGCATGAACTAGAAAAGAGCTGTGTCAGGCTGTTTGGTGTTCTCCGGATGATACGATCTTTCTACCAAAGCGTCTCTTAACCTCACTAAAATCTTCCTGGATATAATCCCGAGACAGGCTAGTAGTCCATTCCGTTTTGGTTCACTTTAAAGAATCTCTCACCTCTCGACAGCAGAGGTCATGTGTCAGGCTTGTGGTGATGTAACAGGAGGTGTGAACCTAGTGAGGCTCCATCGACTTGTTCCATTTGGCCTGGATAATTCTAGATCAGAATAACAGTCTACAGTTACTCAGCCGAGGGCCATCAGCTGGCATGAGAGAAGTGTATGTTGCTTCGAGAAAGGCCTCCTGGCCTATGAAGCTTCTCTCTACTTCTGACATTGGTGGAATGTTCTTGTGCCTACCTCCATCCCTATCATTTTGTTGATACTTTGCTCAAATGGAGATGAATCTCGTCTTTAAACACAACAGGGAATTATCAAAGACGTCCAATTTGTCTTGTTGAAACCACGACAATCAATAAGAGGTTGAGTATCAATAGATAAATAAGCAGATTCGGATAGCAAACCTGGAAATATGTCTTGCAGTTGACATACGAATATTCTTACCAAATTGAGCCCAAATCTTGTTCCCAGACAATTTGGCTTGCAGGGCAAAATATCTGTCATTCTAATTGCTATCATCGCTCGACCTGCCATCTATGTTATGGGCTTGTCTTTTGAATAGCACCTTTGTTCATAATATAAATATTGGTTTGTAAACTCTCGACGCATTCATGTATTGCAGTTCACTTCAATTCGTGAAATATCTGAAGAAAATTCCTTCTACGTTCCACCAATTTGCCTTGTCTCTGAGCAGGCGGATTCGAAGCAATCGTGCCAGCCTCTCATTGTCATATCTGATATTTTCATTTTCACTCAACTGCCTTTTCACTGTACCGGTGAAAAGCCTCTACAATATTATGATTTACGTCGAAATACTTTGTTTTCTTCTGTATTTGTAGAACATAAATGCAACAGTTTGCGTGGCATTGATGACAAGGGAATAGACAATCTGGCGGACATGTGTTTATTTTGGATAGATATTACTTTGCAATACCTCTTTATACCACGCTTTCATAGACTTTAAGATCGAAGGTTTTATACGAAAAGATACGAAATGTTCATAATTAAGCTCTATCTTTGTATAGAACATTAAAAATTAAAATAAAATTTTAAAGGTGTATCGGGTACGTTAAATACATATTATGAATCATCTGATGTAGTCATTGAAACAAAATCCGTAACAAAGGAGGTGCAGAGCGAGTATAATCGTATTTTACCTTACATTTCAGCTTAAATAGTGAAAGATTAGAAACAAATATATAAATAATGTGCTCTCAAACTGGAAATCTGTGTCTTTTATTTGACGCATGATTATAAAGAAAGAAAGACATTTAGAAAAATAAACTTACTATTTGGGAGAGCCAATTTAGGGCAGAAAAATTATAATCCGACACACCATATGATTAGATTTAGTAATCATAAAATAAAACTGAAACTTACCCACTATCTGAAAAGCTTGTCATTGTGAAACTAAGTAAATAAATATTAATTCAAAATATAATTTTCGAGGTTAGCTTCGATGAAAATAAAAATTTAAAAATATACATAAAATATAAGAAAACAATAAATATACTTACGATGAAACTAAAATAGAACATGATTGAAACAAGTATAAATTGATTTCAATTTGTTATTTTAAAGGAAGATTTTTCTTTATGGATTTTCAAGTGATTAGAAACATTGATATTTCTTTGCACGTAAATTCAATTTTTCTGATTGAAACACAACAGATATATAGCCATTAAACAAGTTTGAAATATACAGTTTATAATTAACGGTTTTCTGTTTAAATTTTACTCAAATATTCTGGATTCAGTTCTTTTAACTTATCCTTCACGCGTATACAATTCAAATACATATCATTTTCATAATTTTGAATAAAAAGTTTAACATTTGATTATAAAATTACATTGCTGAGGTATAGAGTATCTTGTGGAAAATGTTTAGTAAAACTGGAAAAGTTCATTGACCTCTTACATTGATGTTAGGTATGTGAAGTTTGATGAGGAACTTACTGTCAAGTCTAGACAGACGAAGAAATGAATGAAGATTTTAAATATTTCTTTAAAAGATAAATTTTAATATTTATATTTCAGGCTTATATTACGAGATATACATTCAAGATGAATTTCAATTAATAAAGATTAAAGTTGTTGTAGAATGTTTCAGGAGGAATTTGATTAAGCTCGTGTCAAACTGAAGCATCTTTATAAATACTTCATAATTCAAAACATTTCCCCGGGCTGAATGATATACATGCAAGAATGCTAATATAACATGCTTCCCGGTTGGTGAAAGCAGGAAGGAACAAAATTAATTTGTACATTCGTTATAACTTTCATCGAGGCTTTAGGATAGTGGCAGCATGTAAAAGCTATTGTCTGGCCCGCCAGTAACAACAAATAACCAAACTTCTTGTAATAAACTAAAAGGATATTGATACATCATAAAGGGATATTCCGTCTGTTCATATTCTTTACCATATTACCTTCATTTACTTTGGTAATGTTGGCTGAACTAGAAAGAGCATGTGTTCTCAAGGGTTTGAACGTTACCGGATGTTGATCTTTCTACCCGGCGTCTACATAACCTCTCGCGTCTTCATGGGATATAAATCCAGGGCTTGAAGGCTGGTGGTCCATTTCGTTTTGTTTCACTTTAAATCTCCTCGACAGCAGAAAGTCATGTCAGGCTTGTATTCAGTGTCCTTAGAATTAAATTAATGGCCCCAGACCTGTTGAGGGCTCGAAACCGACGTTCGTGCTAAACTGGGTAGATCAGAATAACGATCTACGGTTACTCAGCCGAAGACTAAATATTGCTTTAGAAAGTGTATATTGCTGAAAAGCTTTCCTGTACCACCTCGAAGCACTCTGACGTTGGTGGAATGCCATTCTTGTCCCTACCTCCATCTATCATTTGTTACTAAATGCTTTGCTCAAATGGAGATGAATCTCGTCTTCAGCAGGAGTCTAACGCGTCAATTTGTCTTGTTGAAACCACGGTAATCAATAAGAATTTCAAAGGTATCCAATAGATAAATAAGCGGGTCGAGGACTATGACCTGAATATGTCTTACAGTTGACATGCAGAATATTCTTCAATTGAGCTAAATCTTAGACTTTGGTGGCTTGCAGGGCAAATATCTGTCATTTCTTCTGTTGCTGTCATCGCTCGACCTGCCATCTGTATATTACAACTGGGCTTGTCTTTTGAATAACTTTCTTTGTTCCTGTATAAAATATTGGTTTTGTAAACTCTCGTGACGCATTCTTATTGATTCCGCTTCAATTCGTAGGAAATATCTGAAAATTCCTTCTACGTTCCTATTTTAATTTGCCTTGTCTCGACAGGCAGATTCAGTAATCGTCAATGCCGTTATGTGGCCTCTCGTGTCATATCTGATATTTTAATTTTCTACTCAGCTGCCTTTGCTTTTCACTGTACCGATCGCGAAAAGCCCTCATACAATATTATTATGATTTTACGTCGAAATGGCATTTTTGTTTTGCTTTCTTCTGTATGTTGTAGGAGCATAAATGCAAGCAGTTTGTGGCATTGTTGAGCAAGAATAGACAATCATTAACGGACATGTGTTTATTTTGAAGATAGATATTACTTTACAATACTTTTACTGTTACTCTTTCAGAAGATGGGCTTTAACGACGAGTTTTATACGAAAGATACGAAATGTTTCAGATTATAGGTAAGCTCTATCTTTGTATAGAACATTAAAATTAAAATAAAATTTTAAAACATTTTACGTTAATCCAAACCCATGAATCTATCTGAAGTAGTCATTGGAAACCAAAATCCGTAACAAAGGAGGTAAGGCGAAATGTCATTTGATATTTTACCTTACATTTCAGCTTAAATGAAATTTGAAGATAAGTAAATATATAAATAATATTGCTCTCAAACTGAAATCACAATGTCTTTTATTTGACGCATGATTATAAGAAAAGAAGGACATTTAGAAAAATATCTTTTACTATTTGGGAAGAGCGATTTACAGGAACTGTGAAAGAAAAATTATAATCCGACACACTATATGTTGTTAGTAATCTGGAATAAAACTGAAACTTACTATCTGAAGGCAGTAGTTAATGAAGAACTAAATAAGAAATAAATATTAATTCAAAATATAATTTTCAGGATTCTTGATGAAAATAAGTCAAAATTTAAAATACATAAAATATAGAAACAATAATCTTACGACTGGAAACTAAAATAAGAACATAGTTAAAACAATATAAATTGATTTCAGTTGTTGATGTGTGGCGAGGGTAGATTTTTCTTTATATGGATTTTCAAGTGATTAAGCTGATGATGTTCTTTGCACACGTAAATTCCACTTCTGATTATGGCTTATAACAGATACATAACCATTAAATAAGTTTGAAATACAAGTTTATAATTAACGGTTTCTGTTTAAATTTACCTAAATATTACAGTTCAGATCTTTAACTAACTCCTTCATCTCATGGTCAAACCCACATCATTTCACGAAAAAGGTTTAACATTTGATAAACACCGTACTTGAGCAGTATGGTATACATGGAAAATGTTTAAAACTGGAAAAGTTCATTGACCTCTTACATTGTGCATTAGGTAATATTAGGTTGGAAATGAGAACTACTGTCAGATAAGTCTAGACCTGGAACTGAAAGAAATGAATCAAATTTTAAATATTGCTAAAAGATCAAATTTTAATACATTATATTTAAAATTCAGGCTTATATTACGAGATATACATCTTCAAGGTGCACAATTTCTTTAATAAAGGATTAAAAGTTGTTGAATGTTTCAGGAGAATTTGATTTAAGCTCGTGTCAAAACTGAAGCATCTTTATAAATATTATTAATTAAACATTGACGAATGATATCGCATCCAAAAGTCTTCATCATCTTCTAGTTGATGAAAGCAGAAGAACAAAAATTAATTTGTACATTCGTTATGGCTCCATACAGAAGGGCTTTAGATAGTAAGCATTATTAAAATATTGTCTGTGCATGGTATAACAAGCCAAACTACCTTAGTAAACTAAAGGATATTGATGCAACTATAAAAGGATCATTTCATTATGTCTTTACCATATTACCCTTCATTTACTTTAGTAATGTTGGCTAGACTAGAAAAATTTGTATGTGGTATGTTTTTGATTGTTCTCCGGATGATACGATCTTTCTACGGCATTCTACTAAACCTCTGCGCGTCTGCCATGGGATATAAATCCGAGACCCAACTGTTGAATCCATTCCGTTTTTGTTTCACTTTAGAATCTCCTCGACAGCAGAGTCATGTGGGCTTGAATTGGTGTCAACAGGGTGAAGTGTGAACCTGGGCTTCAGGAAACTTCGACGTTCGTGTAACTGGTTAAGATCAAGAATAACAGTCTACAGTTATTCAGCCGAAGACTAAAATATTTAACATTTATAGAAATTATATTGCTTCAGAAAAACACTCCTGGCCACTCGAGAAACCTCTCTGCTGAAACGTGGTGGAATGTATTCTTGTCCCTACCTCCATCCCTCATTTGTTGCCAAAATGCTTTCAAATGGAGATGAATCTCGTCTTTAAACACAACGGGAGTCAATAAAGACATTCAATTTGTCTTGTTGAAACCACGGTAATCAATAGAAGATTTCAAAATATTAGATAAATAGCAGATTCGAGACAACCATAAACCTGGAAATATGTCTTGCAGTTGACATGCAGATATTCTTACCAATTGAGCCCAAATCTTGTTCAGACTTTGGCTTGCAGAACGAAGTATCTGTCATTTTCTAGCCATTACTTTATCATCGCTCGACCACCTACCATCTATATTACAACTGGGCTTGTCTTTTGAATAACTTTGTTCATAATATAAAATATTGGTTTTGTAAACTCTCGTGACGCATTCATATTACGATTCGCTGGTCGTAGAAATATCTGAAAATTCCTTCTACACCACTATTTTTAATTTGCCTTGTCTCTGAGCAGGCGGATTCGAAGCAATCGTGCGCCGTTATGTGGCCTCTCGTGTCATATCTGATATTTTCGCATTTTCACTCAGCTGCCTTTTCACTGTACCGATCGCGAAAAGCCTCATACAATATTATTATGATTTTACGTCGAAATGGCATTTTTGTTTTGCTTTCTTCTGTATTTGTAGGAGCATAAATGCAAGCAGTTTGTGGCATTGTTGAGCAAGGGGAATAGACAATCCTTCAACGGACATGTGTTTATTTTGAATAGATATTACTTTACAATACTCTTTACTGTTACTCTTTCAGAAGATGGGCTTTAAGATAACGACGAGTTTTTATACGAAAAGATACGAAATGTTTCAGATATAATTAGCTCTATCTTTGTATAGAACATTAAAATTAAAATAAAATTTTAAAAGGTATCGAATTTTTACGTTAAATACTTAAACCCATGAATCTATCTGATGTAGTCATTGAAACCAAAATCCGTAACAAAAGGGAGGTAGAGGCGAAGTATGTCGGCTGATATTTTACCTTACATTTCGGCTTAAATGAAACAATTTGAAAGATTAGAAACAAATATATAAATAATATTGCTCTCAAACTGAAATCTGTGTCTTTTATTTGACGCATGATTATAAAGAAAGAAAGGACATTTAGAAAAATATAAAAACTTACTATTTGGGAGAGCTGATTTAGGAACTGTGAAAGAAAAAAAAAATTATAATCCGACACACACACTACCATATGGTCGTTAGTAATCATAAAGAATAAAACTGAAACTTACTATCTGAAAGGCTTGGTAGTTGTGAAACTAAAAGTAAGAAATAAATATTAATTCAAAATATAATTTTCAGGGATTCTTCGATGAAAATATGAATAAAAATTTAAAAAATATACATAAAATATAGAAAGCAATAAATGTACTTACGACTGGAAACTAAAAATAAGAACATGATTGAAGCAAGTATAAATTGAATTTCAATTTGTTAATTATTTTTAAAGGGAAGATTTTTTCTTTATATGGATTTTTCAAGTGATTAGAAACTTTGATATTTCTTTGCACGTAAATTCAATTTTTTTTTCTGATTATGAAACGCAACAGATACATATAGCCATTAAACAAGGATTTGAAATATTACAGGATTTTATAATTAACAGTTTTCTGTTTAAATTTTACTCAAATATTCTGGATTCAGTTCTTTAACTAACTCCTTCGCGTATACTAAATTCAAATACATATCATTTTCATAATTTTTACGAATAAAAAAGGTTTAACATTTGATTATAAGACACACCCGTACTTGAGAGTATAGAGTATCTTATGGAAAATGTTTAGTAAAACTGGAAAAGTTCATTGACCTCTTACATTATTCATTAGGTAATATTGAAGTTTGGAAATGAGGAACTTACTGTCAGATAAGTCTAGACCTGGAACTGAAAGAGAAATGAATGAAATTTTTAAATATTTCTTTAAAAAGATCAAATTTTTAATACATTTATATTTTAAAATTCAGGCTTATATTACGAGATATACATCTTCAAGGTGCACAGATTTCAGTGTAATAAGGATTAAAAGTTGTTGAATGTTTCAGGAGGGAATTTGATTTAAGCTCGTGTCAAAACTGAAGCATCTTTATAAATACTTCCGTAATTCCAAAACATTTCGGCCAGGCTGAATGATATACATCCAAGAGATGCTAAATATAGCATCTTCCAGTTGATGAAAGCAGAAAAGACAAAAATTAATTTGTACACATTCGTTATGGCTCCATGCAGAAGAGGGCTTTAAGGATAGTAAACGCGTATTAAAAACTATTGTCTGGCCATGAGAAATAACAACAAACCAAACTACCTTAGTAAACTAAAGGATATTGATGCAACCATAAAAGGGATATTCCGTCTGTTCATATTCTTTACCATATTACCCTTCATTTACTTTGGTAATGTTGGCTAGACTAGAAAAGAGCATGTGTTTCAACTGTTTGGTGTTCTCCGGATGATACGAACTTTCTACCCGGCGTCTCTACTAAACCTCTCACGCGTCTTCCATGGGATATAAATCCGAGACGAAGGCTGGTG
>BMAW01086119.1:0-24930 GCA_019974015.1 Nephila pilipes
CTATATATTTTGATTTGAATCTCTCTCTCTTGGTTTGAAATCTTAATTCAACTTAAAATTATTTTTAAAAAATGCTTATATTATAAAAATTGAAACAATGTCATATCTTAGCCTATAAAGTCAAATCTGAAAATATTTTAAGCCAGTTAAACATATTAAAATTAAATTTTAAAGAAGATTCATTGTCAACAACAATATGTTTTGGAACCAAATCCTGCTGCCAATACCTCAATACATAGGACTAAAATAACCACATTAGTTTTAATAAACTAAGTCTAATGATTAGAGATTTCCAGCATAGAAATGAAATTCCAGCATTTTTAAAAAATGATAGATATAACTCTAATTTACTCCTGAAGAAAACATTTCAGTACAATTATAGGTATTTTTTTCATTAAAGCCATGCAACACATTTACGCACCAAATGGGACCATTTGACTGATTTCTTCCTACATGTTGCTGGTTTATTACTAAAAGATTTATTTTCCTAAATTTTTTGCTTTAATTTTTTAGACTTCTACTATTTTTACTAACTTTATGTTTGTAATATTATTTAATTTTTGTTAATATAATCATAACCTCTTCAGTGGTGTACCCAGAAATTAATTTTGGAGGAAGTATATCGTCATTGAAAGGAAAGAAGCAATTACCACTTGGTAAATAGTACGCTATAAGTCTTTTCAATTCTTTCCTCAAGAATTGGCTTTTTTTAAATCTTTTTTTCTCTTTATGATGAAAAAAATTTAAGCATAAGGAGAAAATACATTCTTATGTTTAAAATTTAGAATAATATAGTATAATAAAAGAAAATTATCCTGAAATATATTTAAATCTCAAGAAATAATCTTGGGGTGTGCATATGTCCCTTTGCATCCCCTCCCCAGGTACACAGCTGACCTCCTTCTCCAAGAGAATTGCAAAATATAGACAAATCAAGGGGGGAAAGACAATCGAATACAATGCAACCAAAGAAATACCTTAGTTTTTCAAAAATGAAAATCCAGAACTGAAGAAAAATGGCATTTAGCAAAAATTGTTTTCCCTTTTGGAATTCATGAAATGTTTCATTAACTCAATCAAATAAGAAATTATATATTGAAAATCAATTATATGTATTTATTTGTCATTTATGGCTTTATTTTGCATCTCTTCACCAGCACTCAACAGAAGGATATGATATTCAGTTAATGAATCAACAAAATCAAATGATTTTTTTTATTTTTAATTTAAATGTTCATATCCAGCAGCTTGCATATCGAAATATTTATATCCAAAATACTCTTTCACATTGTCATAAAAATATATATGGGAACTATACAACTATGAACCACATACTCTCTATTTTCCCATAATACACTAAAACACTATTAGGAAAAGAACACAATTTACATTATTTTTCTTACGTTAATAAGCTACAAATTGTCAATAACTGCATTCAGAAAAGAAACCAAATCAAACTATAGTACTACCAAGAGATTACACCCAAATCATAGCATCATAAAGTAGTATGGTTTGAGAAAAAAATTTCCATTATTTTCATAACTTAAAAAACTAATGAATTTTGTTTAAAGAAAATGAGCAATATTTGCATAATTTGAAAAGGTACCAAGCAACAGCAATAAAATAAACTAAACAGCATGTAAAATGTGCATTGTATATCTTAATATTTTATAAAAAAAATATACGAACAATATTTTATTCTAAAAAAAAAAATTGTATTGTCTTTTACACAAACCCACTCCTTTTATTCTTTATACAATGAAAAGAGGATATTTTTATATTTTAGAAGGCCTTATTTTAAGATCAATTAGACAGACTTCAAGAAATTTTACATTTTATTTTAAGAATTACATTAATTTATTAAATAAAAATTTTACTTCCAAATGTATTCATTTAAACAAATCACCAACAGCAATTAAATCTGTCAAGTGAAGAAACTTGCATGCATTCTAATTCAATATGAATAGTGTTATGAGCATAAAGATATTTTAAAATATTATACATGAAACCAATACCTCAATAAATTATAAACGGGGACATATTTATTGAAGTTGCAGTTTGTAATAAAGTAGGTATGAATTTTGGAATAAATACAAAATTTTGAAATACACCAATAAAAATTCTTACAAAAAAATGTCTTTGAGGTTGAAGGTTCCCCGATTGTATAATTTATTTTTGGATCTGAAGTAGCATTTTAATAAAGTTCTTCATTAATGTTTGTCATTACTGTAAAATTATGAAAACTAAATCTGATTAGGTTTTTAAAACTATATCTGCCCTTTTATGCAATAAAGATAATGAATCTGTTTCAATATCAAATAAATTTTGTCATCGTGTAACACAATACTAAATATAGTAATTTTTTAAACCTTATTTGAATATTGTAAGTGAAGGTCCTTTTCTTTCAACATAGTTAAAAAGGGCTTTTACAAAATTGATTTTCCTTTTTTAACAATTACTTGATATTATAAGAATGGACAATAAAGTCTAAATAATGATAAGAAGAACAAATACATTTATGGTATCTTCAGTAAAAATGTGACTATAAAATTCTTAAGATTTTATAGCTATTATGTAAATCTATATTACATGAAACAAAAAAAAAAACCTACAAAGGATTAGGTTCTTAAAGTTAAAAAAAATTTCATGTAATAAGCAAGAACAATACGTTTATTATTAACAGAAAACATTAAAAAATTTGAAACTAATAAAAATAACTTTATAAATATGCTTATGCATAACTTGGGATATATATGAAGGTTTTCCATAGGATATACCAGAAGAATACGAGGGGTGGGGGAACCTGCTCTGGAACAATATCAAAAATCCCCACTAATTCAATAAGGATAAATACCACAGTTATGAAAAATCAAGACTCGAGTGAACTTGCATAATAGTTAATAATAGTTTTGTTAAAAATGGGATGATGCCAATTTTGATGGAAATTACCAATATATGAAATGCGAATAATCAAAGACCAAGGAAGAATTGATATACTCCTTAAAATGATTTATAGGCTTATACATAGAAAAGAGAACACCATCTGATTCATTCGTTTCATGAATGCATTTTGCTTGGCATAGTACTTGATTTATATGGGATATAGAGTTATAACAAATCTTACTAATGATTTGCACCCTACTTCTCCTCTTTTGGTGGTTTTTTGATAATTTTTTCACTTCAATTCCATTCATGAAAACACTGTTTTCAAAAAAATCATAGAAGCCACTGGTACCATCAGAACTGGTGGAAAATTCTTTCCTGAACCCGTAAAGAAAAGGAAAAATTACCAAAAAAATGAATTGCTGATGTTGCAGTGCAATGGCAGAATACTAAGGTTGTTACTCTTCTTTCAACAGCCCATAATATGAATGAAATGACAGAAGTAAGTAGAACCCAGAAAGATGGCATTAAAAAGAAAGTTGCAGATTATACAAGAAGTATGGGGGAAGTTGATAAATTTAACCACCTTAAATATTTGCATAGCTCAAGTAGAAGATAAAATAAGAGGTGGCATAGGTTATTTTACTTTCTTTTAGATGCTAGTTTAGTAAATTCTTATATATTATATGTGGATAATCGGAATATAGCTAGAATATAGGTAAAAATAGCTTGTGTGTTAATAGGAGGATTTTGAAGTAAAAAGCAAAAGTTGCAATAAAGTTGGGTTGTAATGAAAAAGGAAATTGGTATTCCACAGGAAATCGGAACAACTAATGTTCACATGCTAGAAAAAGATGAAACATACAGAAGGTACAAACATTGTAGCACCAAAACTAATCAGAAAGGGACAAAAGTGTTATGTTCAACATGTAACGTTCTGTTGTGTACAGTTCCTTGTTTTATGTTGTTTAACCACAATAATTAAAAATAATCCATTTGGTAATTTACATTATATTTGGTTTTTCTATTGCTTATTTCATGTGTAATTAATATATTTTTTATTACGAAATAACTAATAATAAATAGTCTTACAAAAATGCATATTTATTTGTGAAATTATTCGTAATTCATATTTTTTCTATTGAATAAGTCTGTAAAATGTCATTGCTTGTATTGGGCGATGGTAAATATGTTACCACCCATTATAAACAACAGCCACGACAACAAAACTAAAAAAAAAATATTTTTTTTGGTTATAAATGAGTTTAATTTCTCTAATTACAAAATAAAATGTAAATTTCGAAAGTAAATGGCTTGAGCCCGTTAAAGGAATGTCAATTTACAAAATGATTTTTCCTAATTCTAAAATCATGTTTCAGAAAGAATGCCTCATATAGTCTTTCTGTACTTTTCTTAGTAGTTTCATGAAACAATATGAATGAATGGAAATTATTCTCATACATATTAGGCTTTCATTACTTTGTATGTTAAAGAATATGTCCAAAAATTAGATCTTTTTAAAGAAAAAATGTTATATTGTCATTATATTTCGACTGCTCTATAATATAAAGAGAAATACAGTTTGTTATGTTACTCATGTATATATGAACAAATCAAATACAAATACTATCAATATACATTTCTTTTTTTCATATTTTGCATTCTCTACTTTAAAATGAAATGGGTTTGTAATTTTAAGCATTATGAAGGGACAAATTGCATATTTTGTGAATGTTTAAAAATTTTATGAATGTTGTAATAAATCTATATGTTGTCTAACTCTATTAAAACCACATAAGCCTATTTTAATAAATTAGAATCTTTTTCTATTCAAAAAATATTTTAAGTTTGGGTTATGTCTAATAATGATAGATGACAAACTTGACTGAAAATATTCAAGTATTTTTAAAAACTAAAAAAAAAATTACTTTTTTAATGATGGCAGGAACAAAATATGGTACTACAATTTATTGCATCTTTTAAATATATATTATAAATTACCTTTAGATTCGAGTTGAAAAGTACATGTCTACATGTTTTTCCTGAAAAACATAAATGAAAATTTCAGATGACTGCTTTAGGAATTTTACATTTTTGATACCCTTGTTGTCCTATTTAATGAAATATTTATACATTTTTTTTTTATAAAGCAACAGACATATAAAATAAAAATAATGCGTGCACAAACTGATGTTACAAAATTAGAATAAAAAAGATGTTATTTCAACAAATTCTACAACATAATTATTTGATTTTATAGGATTAAGTTAGATTTTACCTCACCAAAAAAAATTTAAAAATAAATTAAACTTATGTTTTACTATGATTCAGTAACATATAACAGATTCAGATATTCAATTGATTGGAATATTCAGACATTTTTCTGAAAATCATGATAGAAACACAAAAAATCTTGTTATGTTAGGATATCAAATATTAAATGAAAAAGAAATTCCCCTCATTCATTTAAATGTCAAAGATGAATTCAAGTATTCGAAACACAAATACTTTTATTCTTAAAGTTATTTTAATCTACAATGAAATTAAAATCCTACAAATCTACAATCTAAATCATATTATTTTTTTCTTCCTAAAAGCGAAAATTTCTCAAAACTATTTTTATTTTTTAAAAACTCATCTTTTAAAGAGTATTGTTCTAAATTTTGTTTCCAATCCCACAAAAAAAAAAAAAAAAAAAAAAAAAATACATAGGAAAAAGTTTACTCCTGATACATTAAAGACTTCAGAAAACTTATTTACATAAAGAAAAGTGTACAGTTACTATTGTTATTGAACAAATGCATTCATTAAACTCACACATTTGGTTAATTTTATAATATTACTGCTGAACTGTTTATACAGAGACAAATTGGTAGCTCCATAATGTACATATATTGCTTCCTTCATTTTCAAAATCACTCTTCAGTAATTCTTTTCAAAAAAGCTTCTTGAAAATAAACTTACTCAAACACAGCATGTGCCAAAAAATGCAAAAAAAAAGGTAATGTTTTACTACACAAGGCAATCAACATGCACGATATTCGGCGCGAATAAAATTTCATCTCTAAAAAATAAAAGAATAAAATGGCGCCTATGTTTACATTGTGTGCTTTTCTTGAGATTTAAGCTAGCTGACTGGATTATTTCATCTTAAATAATGTTTAAGTCAACAACGGTACCCTTGGCATTAAATAACAAAATACAAATTGAACATAGTGTTGTGGAATTCTTTAAGTTGGTCTGCTTTGACTTCCGTTTCCGATAATACTGTCTTTAAAAGCATAATTTTCGGTTCCCACACTCAAGAGTATTGGGAGTGTTTGAGAAATTGGGAGAAAGGGGAGTAGTTGAAAAAAAATGCAAGTTGTTTTGTACGGGCTTTTCAATCAGGGGCAGTATTTGGACGAATTGATTATGGACAAAGAAGTGTTTGGGTTTGGCCGGTGTGTGGAGAATTAGATTCGCCGACGGAGTACTTATGCCGTCATCAATTTAGCTTCGTTGGTGGTTTATTTTCAGATTAGGCTTTGGTGTTGATCAACTCAAAAGAAAGATTTTTCCTAGTTGCTGCAACATCTCTACTGTTCTCCCGCCCAAATGTCTGTTTGATATCTCTCTGTTCTCTTTCAAGTTTCAGATACATCTTAATATAAAGATCGGTTAGAAGAAATATATTAATTTAAGATGTAGACCCTTAAGACGTAGTCAATAAGAAAGTTGTTTGGAAGTTTCGCAATATTAACAGAAAATAATTAATTAAATAGAAGAAAATACGAGTATTTTAACATCTAATTGTTTTTAAAAATAAGCATTGTTTAACTGCAAGAATTAAAAATTAATTTTGAAGTTTTGATGGTATTGCATTACTTTAATAATTGAAATGAAATAGTAAGGCATATCTAACACTTTCTGAGATTTTGACGGTAAATATAGAGTCGTTAACTCGTTCTGCGGAATGGTTTGGTACTCGTAAATGTGAATGGAACTGAAACTGAAGAAATAAGGAGGAGAACCTATCTCTTAACTATTTTTTTTAGTCATTTTTCCTCTCTGCAGCACCGAGTAAGAAGGAAGTGTTTTTATATTTATCTTTTTTTTTTCCTTTGGATTTGGTAAGTCAACCAATTTCAATTTTTTCTATTATTTCGAAAATCTAGAGAAGACTCAAGCTGAGTCACTCCACATTTAGAGTGAGGGATTCGGACTATTATAATCCCACAATGAATGACGTGATGAACTTCGATAACTCTAAATACTTTTCTAAAAACGACCAAGAGCTCATAATAAGGGCGGGAAACAGAAAGATAGCTGAGTTTACAATTTTTCTGGAAAATAAACAAAAGTAATCTCCGATTCCTAAATCAAGTCCACAATATTTACATGCAGAGATAAAAGGGGAAATTCCTATTTATGAAAAAATTGCAAATATGTCTTTCACACGAAACGGTAAAATAAAATTAAGTACATCTGATACTATATGCACAGCACAAATCCTCGCAATAGAACAAATATTAAACATACCGGTGAAGGCCACTATCGTCTGGGAAGGATTCACTTCTCGATTCCTAATCTATGAAATTCCTACTAATGTACCACTAACAGATTTGGTAACAGAAATTCAGAGTACGAATAATATTGAAATAGTAGAAATGCGACACTTCTTCGGCAGCAACCAGGAGTTTCCCCTGATACTAATCACCCTCCTTGGAACTGATTTACCTGAAAATATCAAACTATGGTTAATGAACCATCCAAATCTTCATCAATAAACCCAGGCAATGCAATAGATGTTTCAACTTTTATCACACTTCTAGATTTTGTCAAAACCCTATCATCTGTGTTAATTGTGGCATATCACACACTGACTCTTGCACCACTTCTGTTACATGCACTAACTGCAAACGAGACCATCCCGCCAATTCCCCTTTTGTGTATATTGACTTGTTCGAGGAGATTTCGATGAAGTGGTGCACGGAATCGCATCTACCAACTAAGAGGAATTTTTCTGATAAAACATGTATTCAATAACATGAGTACGAGTCTTTTTTAGAAGAGGGGAAGACTGTGCAAAAGTTTATTTTATTTTGTTTTTATTAAGTTACCTAGTTATAAAAATACTTCTGGTGATTAAAAAAAAAACAGATGGAGGATTAATACATTGTTTTTCAAAACATGAATTTTTGAAAAAAAAACTACCAATACATTAATTTATATAAAATTATTCAGCTAAGTTGACATGAATTACTTTATTACTTTTATTTACTTTATTATTTATGATAATTTAACAAAATTTTCTTTTTCTTATCAATGAATTATGGTTTTATGGTTACTCACATAGAAAAGAAATTTAATCTACTTGGAACTCGTCCGAATGTTATTCATTTTAGTTTAATTTTCCTTACATCAGTTTCTGACAGATATTCTTTTAAAATAATATTTATCATTTGCTTCACTAAAAATGTTGTATCTAGCATTCATGTATGGATTATAAAAGAAACATTAAAATCGCATACAAGTATTGAAGAAAATAGATGTCATATCATTTATCTTTGTCATCCATGTTGGATTTGATTTCTCCCCCATTCACCCAGAAATTTTCGTAACAATACTTATGGCAAAATTTACATCATGCTTTAATAATATATGGTGGTCATTAAGAAAGTCTGGTCACCTATCCGCTCAATCGAACGAAAAGATATTCCAAATCTTGTTATTTGAAAGTAAGCGCTATCACTTATCTTCGCAACAACTACGATTTCGTAATTTTCGTAGGGAGACTTCCATTTTTTTTCCTGCGCAGATCGATCGGCGCATTCTGTCACTTATCTTCGCAACAACTATGTACTTGACCGCAACTCTCATCTTCTCTCCCTGCAGGAATGGCGTTTAAAATGCAAAAATTCTCAAAAATGACTTAATCTTAAGACTATCATTTTATCTCATTTTCTTTAATTGTATTTACCACTATTTTTTAATCAAGTTTTCTTACGACTATATAAATATAAATTCCAATCTCGGAAGACATTTCTGACAATTTTCGCCTCTTTGCTCTGACTTTCGGCACGTGTAAATCTGTCTGTTTTTCCTTAAATCTGTCTGTTGTCTGTTTTTCCTACATTTAAGAATAAATAAAACGCCTGCCCAAGCTGGCAATAAAAGAATCATTTGATTATTGATGTTGACGAAATTTTACGGCTTCAAATATTTGCAAAATATCGCCGTGAAGGGCCATTGACTACACCGAAATGAGGTACATTGACGCACTTTTACACAGTCCACATGTGATTGAAGGTAAAATTACCAATTTACAGAACAGCCTTCGCAAAATATTGTTTAAAGAAAACCTTTAACCTGAAGTATGTGCAAATTGTTTCCTCAATCATTGTTGTAATATAACAAATGATGACAGGGTAACTGCAAGGTGAATTGATGAAAGGGGTGGCCAGACTTTTCTCAACAAGAGCCAAAGTTGCATATATAAAAATATTGGGAGCCGCGCCAAATATATTTGATAGAAAATAAAAATCATAATCCTAATGTATTTCTTTTCATAGTTTTTACATGTTCATCGTAATTTTTATTTACTCTTCACTGTTACAAAGCAATTGAATTTGTAATATAGAAACTAATTTCCTATATAATCAGGTTGATAATTAGAAATTGAAGAACTTGTTAATTCTTTTGGATACTAGTTGATCAAATTTGCACGAACTTCGATTGAACGAAATCCATCGCAAAGTACAATGCTTTTAAGTCATACGTCGATCCAAATATTGACAGTAAACGATATACTGCATTTTCTAAATCTATCTACAAAATGTTTTGGCTCACATTTCAAAAATTCGGCAGACGATTTCTCCTATTTTTCGAGCATTTTGAGACTTTCTGGCGCCTGTATTAATTATAATTCTCTTGCTACCATTTCAGGGAAAAAACAAATTTTCGATTGTAAAACTATTGTTAATCACACCGATTTTTCAAACAGATTTAATAAAAATTCAATTGCTGATTTTAACGCTTTTAAATATTCAAATCACTCGGGAAAATCATTCAGCAAATTTTTTAGTTTCATTTTATAATTATGATAGCTGCAGGATTATCTGAGTTTGAAATGGTTTTTTTTAGAGTGGAAAGTGATTGAAAGTCCGTTGATAACCATCTCATTATGCGATATGTCATCACTATTATAAATCATTTATTTAAATCGAGTTCGTCAAAGAAACTATTGAACTGAGGGAGGATTTTTTGGTTTAGTTCGAAAAAATTTTCAATTTTAATGACCAATGTAAGCACTTGCTCAAAATTAAAATTTTTGTTTTAAGATGTTCTCGAAACACAATATTAAGGACAGGGAAAAAAATCCGGAACGCTTTCATTATTTTTCAAAAGATGCATTTGCCCACCATCGCCGCTGCTCTATTTGGTGCTACTCTTACTAACTTATCTGTTGGAAAATTTTCAAGGATGTCATCCAAGGCTTCCTTTACATCTACTCCACGAACTGTATTTTTGTAATGCAATAAATCTAACATTTCCTCACGTTACTTCCCCTTCAATCTTTCTGTTAGTTCTGACGGTAACGGCTGAAATTACGAGGTTCCTATTTAAATTTACCCTCTCATCATAATTTATAAAAAAAAAATAAAATCATAATTAATTAAAATTAGAATAAGATATCAAAGTTAGGATCAAGGCAACCAAAGCCTGGGTCAGTTCGAAGGCGAAACGGCTTCGAGAAAGCTGTTGTTCACGGGATTTGAGAGGTTATATAAAAGAAGTTTAAATAATTGAAATAAAAAGAAGTGCCGTACCGAAACCAATTAAGAGGAAAATTTCGCTATTTTAGAGTTTGAGGAACTTTAAACGCGAGGAGAATCAGTTGAAAAGAGAGAATTATTGAATTTTGGCAAAAAGGTCCACTAGCGACGCATTATGTTGAAAAATGATTCTACCTTAGAATTTAATGATATTTAATGTAAACAATGGGAAAAAGTGCTTAAATTTTCAAGTTTTCGAAATTTTAAAATTTTTGAAAGTGGTCGACAGTATTACGCGAGGTCCATTTTGACCGTGGGACATCAGTGCCATCTATTTCAGCGAGAAATTACAATTCTATTTGATGGCTGAGTTCGTTTTGGGGGAATGACGAGAAATGGGCGTGGCGAGTTCTGACTGAACCTAAAGGGTTATTCAAACAATATTGTTTATTGAATAATTTGCTAAAAATTTTAAATTAGTGTTTTGTGATGTGTGTAATTTAATAAATTAATAATTTGCACAAAACATTCAGACTTTTGACAGCGTAGTTTTAGTTATACGTTACAGGAAATATTTTCATAATATGTATCAACCAGAAATAAACCGATATATATATATATATATTTTTTGGTTCAGCTCCGTTTTTCGTTCCGACTAAATGGAAAACAATGGTTTCTTTCGGTTCAAAGCTCTGATTTAAAAGTACACTTCATGAGTAGGATCCCTATTCGGTCTGCATGAGTATTAGAGCAAATATACTTTTATGAAGGTTGGGACTTTTCAAACTAAAAAACACTGAACGACTGCATTAAAGATTTTCTATGGCTGCAAATATTTATACGCTTCGAGAAATTTAAAATATAAAAATTATTTTTCATTCAGTTGTTGAGCCGCAATATACTTTTTGGATGGTTTCATTAACTTCGCTCGAGAAGCAACACGTGGGCTATTGGTGGCGGACCTCGGAATTTTGAATCTCGCTCAAGTGACGAGGACGACACCTGAGCTAACTCCCATACTTTGAAGGGACTAAGGGAGGACTTTGAAGCACGAAAAGGATTTAACATGCTTCAGCCCCTTCTATATATGGCTTGTCATTATCGGTATCAAGGCTCCACCCCACTAGCGACGATAACCAACGGCTACGGTTCCGCGTTGCCATAATTAGGCTACCGCGGCCAGCACAAACTTCTTGAGGAGCTGCATGCATCTACTAGCAACCTATTCGGCCACCGTTGCAAAAAAAACATACAAAAAGCATAAACATTTTTTTTAGATACAACTCTATTTTAAAATGAAATAATTTCAAATTCCCTTTAATATAGCATTATTTTCAAAAGCTAATTATTCTTTTTTCTATATTATGTGCGATGGGGAATCGCACTTAATATATAGATTTTTAAAAGCTATTCTAAGTTGTTTTAGAGCAACTTGTATTTTTATTATATAAAAAGAAATTATTATAAAATAGTGGTGCTGTTCTATTTAAGAACCGCAGTTTGACAATGTGTTTTTGATCCTAAGACTTTCAGTTACATCTCGTTAAATTAGGTACAGTAATATAAATAAAAGTTTTACAAAAAATCCATACAAAATCCCAGAGATGGTTTGTATTTTGTAAGCAACATCGAGTGTTCTACGGTTTTGAAGAGCCAGTAGTTAATCAACCGTTCCTGCTTCGAAGATGTCATGACGATGAGATAACCTGGTGGAACGGGTTAGATGAGGATGAGAATAAAAAGAGTATGAATGGGAGAAGAATCAGCAACTTTGACCCTACTGCGGCATGAGTGACATATACAGCTGGGGTGAGTGGAGCAAGGAAAAGTGATAGAAAGCATTGGATTTGGAGAGTTGCTTTTAGTGCAGAGGGCTGGAAAAACTGTGTAACTTTTTATAATGACGAATTCCCCCACCCCTTAAATTATTGATTGTTGAATTACAAGTTTACTTCACCTTTTTTTATCCGTGGAAGGGATTACATATCACATAAACACAGCTTTCTTAGAAGTAGAGAAATTGTCCAATGACTGAAAAATTCCCCCAGACCTTGCATTTGTACTGCCTTACATCGAAGATTTGCTGAAATATTTAATTTCTGTTTCATTTCTCCCTCGATAGCAGAAAATTCTTTTGTTTTCATAATGGGTATGACAATCCAATTTGATTTTATGTTACATCGTTCTTGTATAACATATTTAATTTTTGCATTATAAGCATACACGATACTTCTGTTCCAGAAATCCATCTTCTTCGCCGGTTCTTGCTGATTTCTATTTGTTTCCTAAAAAGAAACCTGCCTAACATAAACAAGATTCGAATCCGTTGAAGCTGTTAAAAGAGAAAGCGGCTCTTGTCTTGAAGGAGCTGACAGAAGACTTCCAGCACAGTTTCGAACAATGGAAGAATCGAATGGAGTGTTGTAGAAATAGACCAGGTCATAATTATTAAATAAGATTGAAGTCAAAATCAAATGTTTTACATTTTCAGGTTCGTTACTTAACAGCCAAACCTTCTGTTTTTTCTGCATTGTTCTTCTTCATCTTTTTTAACGAAAGTGTTTTTAAAGTAATGTGAACAATTTTTTGTTGCATCATTTTTTACATTCATTTGAAAAGGTTTATAGTAAATACGACTTAAATAAATCAATTGCATGTTCGATTTCTTTTCTATGAATTATTTATTTTCAGATTTACACGGCTTCTTCACTTTGTTGGATGATAAAGTAATCTTTTTTGTTAAGCCCATTTTCTTAATAAGCCTTGCTACTGCAGCGCCTCTATGAACAGAATTATTTTATCCTTTTAAGCCTTTGTTATTTTCATATCCTTTTCAAAATATTTTTAAAATTTCTCTAACATTTTTCTCTAAATGTATGAATATATTTCTTCCTGACTGTTTTTCTTTCTGAAACAGTATTCAAATAAAAAGCAATTTGAAATAATTCTGAATATATAAGGAATAGAAATATTTTTATAAGATTTTGGTTTCCTTTGTATGAATATATTTCTTCATGACTATTCATAATAAGCTAAGTATTTGTCTATCAGTGTTATCTAAAAAATTTTAAATTTTAAAAAATCATTAAATAGAAAAATGAGTGAAAGCTTAAGATATTTAAGCTTATGTGTGCTTCAAATGATGTCGAGTTTTCAATATTTAATTTTCAAAATATCGATAGCGGTGTTGTAATTTGTTTCTGAAAATGAAAAACTTCGTGAATATAAAATTAAAATCAATAAAACATTGAATAAAAATTAAATACTGAAAAAAAATTGGATAGTTCCAAGAAAAAAGACGAATCGAGCTTTCATTTTGATGAGTGCTGCACTATCCTTCCTCAACGAAATCGAGTGCACTCACTCTATTTCGAGTGCACATGCTTGGATTTATCCCACTTACTTTCCTTCAGAAAAACACTTTAACTTATTACCCAATATTTTACTTTCACACAACAGTCAAATAAAAGTATCACAAAGTCGCCTGATTTCAACGCATTGATTTCCAAAATCTTCAAGAAATCACCTTCATTTTCTATTTAAAATTATATTTCTAACATAAATAGTAATACCTAAAGCAATGAAACGAATATGAAAGCGGGAATACATTTGGTAAAAAAAGTTTCACAAATCGAAAAAAATTTACATTTAACTAAATATTTAAGTCGTATAAGTTAATCTTATAAGACTTAAAAATTTAGTTAAATGTAAAATGTTATGTATTTCAAATGTAAATTTCCACAGCAAAAATGAGCTTGTTAGCGATTTATTGGAATGATCGGGAGGAAAATAGTTTTTTTATCCGTACGAGGCGCTGTAATAGTTTGAAAAAATTTTCGGTCAATCTACCGCACATCATATTTAAAGGCAAGTTATCATGTCATAATGACGAATAGGAAACAACCAATCACAGTAATAGTAAATACTAAATTATTATTACGAATCCACACTAATACTGGATGCATTCTATATCGAACTGTCAAATATCATTTACTCAGCCCTCATGTTAGTATAGGAATGTCTTTCTCTTCTTTTACACGCGTGAAAGTTGGCATATTGCATGAGTGTTTCTCTTAACTGCATGTTTGAGGGCCTTCGCTGACAGTGTCTGAATCTTTTGTAGAAAAAGAATTCAACGTATTTATGAAGTGAGATTAAAATCCACCCATAGATCTTTTTCAGTTGCAAGCAGTAATAGAAGTCACATCATCTCTATGATAATAATAACTCTATACACTTAGTAAACTATTTTTCAGTTTCCGTGGTGGCTAAAGTGGCAAGGGGTAACTTTTTTGAACATAAGTAAAACTGTTTCAAACGCATATATAGAACAGGAATCCTTGAGGTCTCCTTCCACCCGCCATTTTGATTTCGTCAGCATAATGTAAGTCCTATGGAATTTCGACTTTAATTCACAGATTTTTACTGTTTCATTTCTTTGAATGCTATAATGTGCATCTGAAAGAATTATAGCAAAATGTAATGAATGCTTCAGTAAAATTACTTTTTGCCTCCTATTATTCTTATTTCAACGAGTGGTTCGGGAGTTTTCGGGAGACTTTAAAAAAATAATGTTAAAAATCGGGAAATTTGCAAACGAATCTTTAAAACAGGGGTAAAAATATTTTTAAATATTGGAGGAAGAAAGAAATTCTACAGAAGCTTTCATTACATTTCCCTCTTTCCAATACATTTTATTGCATTCATGTAGAAAATAGAGGTCCGACTAACTAAATAAAAGCGGCCGATAGGGTAAGCCTTTTCTTACAGTCATATGATAATCGCTTAAACAGCAATTATCACTTTAGATTTTAATTACGGATATAAGCTTAAGCTGCACAATTAATACTTTCTGTTTGTTCATACTCTATTGTTTTATTAGAAAAGTGGTAAAAGGTGAAATGGTTATACACTCATATTGAAATACCTATATATTTATACTATAATGTATTAGGAAAAGTGGTTTTAACATTTTAAAATGTGTTATAGTTGTGTCAGCTGAGTATCTTTTTTTGTTTCACAGCGTAAATACTTTTATGATAAGGTTACTTGTGGAATCCGCGAGGGCCATTCTACTGTACACCAACTGCCTGGGTTACTAACATAATCAAAGAAGGCTTCAACCACAACTTATTTACGATTGGCATTTTCCTAAACGTTAAAAGAGCTTTTGACAGGATGTGTCACAATGGACTAATTTACGAAATGATAAAATTCAAATTTCCTTACTACTTCATCAAAATTTTTAATAGTATTCTTCATGACAGATCGCTTAAGGTCAAAATTTAAAACAGTTGCTGGAATAATGGCACAATGACTACTGGCTGCGCTGAGGGGTTGATTTAAAGTCCTTTTTTATAATAATATATTCACTACAGACTTTCCACACCACAGTGAGTGTGTGCCTTTTTGATAATAACTACTGCACAGGGAGCCAGTTTGAAGTATACCATCAAAGCTCTCCAAAAATATCTCAACTTCCCAGAACTCATCCTTCGTCCAATCATCACCTACTCCGCCCCTGTTTGGGGATCGGTCGCAAATACTCATATGAAAAAAGATCAAACCATGCAAAACAAAATTCTTCGTATTATGACTAATTCTCCACGCTAAATTAGAAACAATGTTATACATAATGACCTCCAAATTGATCCAATAGAATCATACGTCACTAAACTCTCCCGTAATATTTTCACCTCATTCTCAAGGCACGATACCCAAATTATCAAGGCAAATTTTCACAAACCCCAACTAAATCTCTATACATAAAATAAAAAATATAATCTGTGAAAATATATTCCGGTTTGAAAAAAGGAAGCGTTCGGGGAATGAGCATAATATAAGAGGTTCATGTTTTACTCAATCACAGTATTGCTTCGACATTGATCACTAAATACGAACAAAACAGCACTCCCACCGGCAGTGCTATTTTCACGTGGGAATGGTAGCAGCTTGCTGTAAACATTTCTACTGACCACCTGCACAAACTTAAATTTAACTTATAATAGACGAGTAACTTCTTTAATTTTATAATTTTATGTCTCTAAGTGTTCTTTTCTCAAACTTAATAATACAAACTGAGCAGAAGCCGCAATTCGCTGGCGCTCGTTTGCCATCTAATTTTAGTAGTAGTAAATTTTCGCTTCTTGTCCTTACAAAGCACTTCGAATTTCCATTTTGTTCGCTATTTTTTTGGAGGTTAGAAACTCTGCCCATTTCTCTACTCGCCTCTCTCTTTAATGGAAGATAATTTTGTCCTATTTGCCTAAAGGCATTAATCTTCTTCAAATCTTTTAAAATAACTTTGCAATCGTTTTAGAATAAAGTAACAAAATAAAAAAACACCATAACGTATTTTCTTTTTATATTCTTACTTTTTCCTGAGTCTAATTATTTTCAAATCTTAAAAATAATTTTTCCCAATTACACTAATATGAATTCCTCCTTTTAGTTGAAGAGTCTTGATGCTCGAAAGTCAGTAATCACATAATTCTGCACCTGGCAAGCCTTTTGCTCTTGTGTCGTTTTAAACATTACGAAGGAAATCACAGACAGATCATATTGTGTCGGAGTACAAAGCAGAAAACGCTGCAGACGAAAAGAATTATAGATAGAAGTATCGTTATTTTAATTCTATATTTATAACAATGCAAAAAAAATATTTTAAAAAAAGTGGTAATTAAAATATATATTAAAAATTGTTACACGATTTAGTGTGAAAATGGCATAATTTGAGTACTTTAGAACACATTTCCTGGAGGAGGAGGGAGGTAGAAAAAGAAAGAAGACATTTCCTAAACATGACTGCAGTGACGAGGACCCCAGTATTGGTCAAGATTATAGTTGCTACAAGGTAAAAGCATATCAAATATACACTATTTTCGGATTGAAATGTAACATGTGGAAATTACATGCCATCTGTAAATATCTAGATGGAATATTCGGTTTCAAATAATTAAATTTTGACATTTAATAAATTGTTTTTATTGCGCATCTTTTCAAATCATAAATATTTTCAAAATAAAACAGATGTATAATTTTACAAGAATAGGTGTGCTTCTAGAATCCAAAGAAAGCAAAGAAAAGTATATGTATGGGTTCGATATTTTGATTGGAAAGACGGAATTTTATGAACACAATACATTTACAACTTTATGAGTAGCTGAATAATTTACTTATTTATTTGGAGAAATCTTCAGAAGTAATCAGTTCCGAAAAAAGATACCAATAAAACACTTGTACAATCATAGATGGCGCTTCAAGCGTCACCACAAAACACATATTTACTTACGTGACACTTCTGGCATCAATATTCCGCAGATCCTTGAAAGTTACATTTAATGTGAAATTTATGCCAACAACAAAAACTATGAAATATGCAATATTATTTTAATATATTGTATGAGAAATGCAAAAATCAGAGATACAGTTTTATGTTTTGACTAAAGTCGTTATGTTTCGACAAAATAGATATTTGGTTCATATGATTATAACTGTTTGATGTTCTTTGAGTAACTAGATTTTGTTTGTTAGGTGTTTGAATGAGTTTGATGATCGGAATATTCTCTCGAAACAGAGAAAGATTTGTTTTAATGTGCATGGTAATGTGAGGCCACGCAATTCTTTTAAAGCAATGCAACGAATTGTGATGAATATTAATATCGTTGTAGAATGAAAGGAGGAATTTTGTTATTTGATTTGCCAACATAAATAGAATTTTGTTTACGTCATTGAGTTTCGAGATTTTGGTTAGGAAAGTGAGTTTATCAATGAGTTTTATTTAAAAAGAAAATCCTGTCGTGATTGAACGGCAACCGAAAGAGGAATAATTCCTGTTGAAAGCGTCAGTGGTTTCCAACAATTTGGATTTTTTTCGACATTTGCGCTATTTTCTTAGAATTAACTGGAAAAATAGGTAATTTAAAAATTATCTTATTTTCACTTTTTCCGCTTCGCAGAGTTAACGTTCCACCAAAAAAAAAATCGCAAAGTCTGGCGATTTTCGAAATGGCGCCAAGTGGTTGAACTAAACTGCATTTTCACCGAAAAAACGCTCAGAAGTGAAACGCCAATGCAGTATCATTCTTCAGAATTTGGCAGAAAGATAAACCAAGTTGTAACTGAAGAGGACGACTAAGATATCTCAAAAGTCGTGAACCTCCTTCTCGACATCTTTAAAGAATTACTCGTATTCATTATTTTTATTTTTGTGAATAAGAGTTTTTGAGCTGCAGGATGTAGCAATTCTAAACTACATCCTGCAACTCAAAAACACTTATTCACAAAAATAAAAATAATGAATACGAGAAACTTGCACAGACTTTCTCAGAACATGGTCTAAATTTATTGTTCTGAAAATACCTATTTTATTCTATGATGTTGTAAATTTACAACTATTTTAAAATCGACTACAGAACAAAATAGGTCACCACTATTTTTAATATGTATCATGATATAAATATATATAAAATTTACCTCTGCGCTCCTGGCGCCCATGGAATGTCAACGTCAACGAACAGAAAAATCAAACACAATTTCATTGCTCATTTCGACGTCGAGGCTTCACTGCGTGAAGCCACGAAATCTGCTCTCTCCCGTTTTGCGGAAGTTTTTGATTTTTTGGCGAGATTTTCTATACAAGCACATATTACAGTGTATTATCTATATTGAAATAACTTTTTATGTGAAAAAACTTTTATTTTCAAAAACACAAACTTTGTGATGACTACAAATAACTTACATATCCGACCCGGAAGGGTGGAAAAATACCTATTTACCATCAATGATCGATCCAGCCGCCCAGATGATGATGCCCAACTGTTTGAATCAGCTTCCCGAGGAGTTAAGTGCCTGCCTGGGTTCGCTTACTCTGCTGAGTGCAGATTACTGTACTCATATCATAACGCTTCTGCCGCAAAGCCAATATGAGATGTTTTCGCAAACACTCTCCAGTATACTAACCGCTCCTGGTTCAGAACAAAACGTCCCTATTATCCAATACAAAAACATGAATTTAGAACACACCCTAAACAGAAAAACACTCCAATTAAAATTTGACGGGGCCACAGCAACAATTTTAAAACTTTCTCAGGAAGCTGAGAATATGAAATCCATCAAACAAAATCTAACCATGGATATGGAAAACATGCGTAAGACCATCCGCGAGGAAATCCTTGCTGAAATTAATAACTCAAATAACCCAACTACCCCTTCGGATGATGGTTTTGTCACGGTTAATCGCCGTAAAAAAATAAAAAAAAAACCCTGTTATTAACGATCACTAGAATTTTAAAAAAAATTATAATAACAATTCTACCAACCCCTCCACTCCATCCACCTCTACTTCCCCCCTCCCCCCCTAACATTCCCTTAAACAATCAATTTCAGAACTTGGAAATTGAGGAAACCATGGACTCTGAAATTTCCACCACACCTAAGATTCCTCCTATCGTCCTTACTAAAATAAAAGACCCCAACACAATTATCAATAACATTAATTCTATCACCGGCGAAAAAACCGTCGGTCAATTAAATGGATCCAACTTAAAATTATTCCCAACGCCCATCGCGCAATTCAAAAACACATCGCTGAACAAACTGCGGCGGCGCTCACACCGCTAACTTTTCGGCTTGCCCAAAAAACCCTGCGCACTTTATACCATCTCCCCCTCCCACCGTCAATGTATGGCTACTACTAAAATTAGATGTAAACGAGCGCCAACGAGTTTACACGCTTCTGCTCCGTATAAAATAATCTTGTTTAAATGAACAATTAGAAAATTCACCTTAGAGGTGGAGTGACAAGGCAAAGGAAAAAAAAAAAAAGGGGGGGGGGAGTTTAAAATAAGGGTGTGACCAGCAGGAGTGAATACAGCAAGTTGCAATCAATCCTGTGATTCTTCCTCAGTCAGAGAGGGAGTAAGTGCAATTTTTTTTAACATATAAAGGATTTGATGTCAGAAGAACGGATTGATATGCAAAAGGAAGGGAACTATGGGGGCTTTAGAGGCTGTCTCCATTTTGTTGTCTTATATGCAAAGTTTTGTTTGTTGTTGATATCAGTGAAGATGGTTTGGGCTCTGATTAAGGGGTTGGCGTGATTTTCAATTGAGTGAAAAATATTTCTAGAAAACTTAGTAATGAAGTTTTCTATTGGCTCTATTTGCAAGTCATTATGGATAACAGAGTTTCTAACGTACCATGGAGCGTTCGTAATAATACGTAAGATTTTGTTTTGGATTATTTGAATATTTTTTAGGTGGGTCGGGGCTGCCGCTCCCCAAATAGTGGAGGCGTAGGTAATAACTGGGCGCAAAACCTGCTTATAGAGAAGAACTTTGTTTTTAAGTGAAAGGGAGGAATATCTGCCAATCAATGAGATGCAGAGATGAATTTTATTCCAAAATTTATCCTTGAGAAATTTAATGTGTTTAGCATAAGTTAATTTTTGGTCGAGATGCAGGCCCAGATATTTAACCACCAATACCCAGTTGATATCTTCGTCGAAAAGGATTAAGTTGTTTGGGGGATTTTGTCTTCCTTTTTGAAAAAGGATGGCTTGCGATTTTTCCACATTAATTGCAATTCTCCAAAGGGTTAGCCAGTTCTCTAAGGAGTCCAGATAGTTTTGCATGGTTTTTATGGTGTAACTGATGTTGTAGCCCTGGGCCAGCACCGCGGAATCATCCGCAAAGAGGCAAGTGCTAACACTGGCGTGGTGTGGAAAGTCATGCGTGTACAAATTGTACAAATGGGGTGAGAGGACCCCGCCTTGAGGGGTGCCCGCATGAATTTGGCCAGGGCTGGAGTGAGTTTTGTTAATTCGAACGTTAAATGATCTATTTTTTAAGAAACAATTGATAATTTTAATGAGGTAATTAGGAAAATTTAATTTAATTAATTTATAAATCAGGCCGTCATGCCACATTTTGTCAAAGGCCCTTCTTACATCTAAGAAGACCCCAATGGTATGACGTTTGAGGACAAACCCTTCGTTGATAATATTTGTGACTCTGATGAGTTGGTGTGAAGTGGAGTGGGTTCTCTGAACCCACATTGCTCAGGGGGTATACAGTTAGTGATGGAGATATGATTTTTAATACGATTTAGGAGAATTCTTTCGAAAATCTTAGCAGTGTTGCAGAGCAGACTAATTGGTCTGTAACTCTGCGGGAATTTATGATTTTGGTTTGGCTTGGGGAGCATTATCACACTTGCAGTCTTCCAATAAGAGGGGAAGTGGTTTGTGATTAAGCATTTGTTAAGGATTTTTGTTAAATGCGTAATTGCATTTAGCGGTAGCAGTTTGAGAGCATAGTTGGGTATGTTATCTGGACCAGATGCCTTTTTTTTTCGAAGCTTTTTTATAATATTAATTATTTCAGTGGGACTGGTAAGAGGTGGAGGAGAGTGCATATTTTGGTTTGCCAGATAATTTCTGACCGTATTTTCAACCCGGTCGATATTGTCATCGTCGTACGGCTCAATATTTTCTTGGAAAGTGTCTTCAAGCAAATCTTTGAAAACCTCAGCTTTTTCCCTGTCGGAATAAACAATTCCATTGGGGCTGCTGAGGGGAGGAATGGTGATGGGTTTTCTTGCTATTTTTCGTTGCATATTGTAGAGTGAATTATCTTCTGGATTTAGTTGATTGAGTAAATTCTTCCAGGTTTTGTTTTTATGCTCTTTTATCAGATGCTTGATTTGCCTTTGTAGGGCATTCATTTCTCTCTTATTAGTGGGGTCCCTGGTAGATTGGTATCGAGTTCTAAATCTATTTTTAATCTTTATTAGCTCTCGGATATTAGGTGGGAGTTTAAGGTGGGGGGTGCTGATGGTTTTTGTCACACTAGATTCGTTAATAGCTTGTGTGATAATGCTGTTGAAGTTTTGTATTGCATGATCAATTTCATGTAAATTTATATCTGGGTTACCATCCATGTTGTGAAAGATTTTGTCTTGAAACTTTACCCAATTGGTTGTTTTCATTGTTCTGAGAATGGGGGGGAGGGAGTTATTTAATAAAAGGTCAATGATTACGGGATTGTGATCACTGCTAAGTTCATTAAATGTTTCGATATCTGCAAGTGCTAAATTTTTAGCAAATGCGATATCAAGAACAGAATTTGTGGGAGTATTGGTTGCATAGTGTGTTGGTGCGATGGGTGCAAGTACATCAATGGCATTGTTTAATGCCCAGTCGTATAAGATATTTCCATTTCTGTTGGAGTGTCCTACGTTCCAACAAGGGTGTTTGGCGTTGAAATCTCCAAAGAGAATGGCTTTGGAGTTGTTTAGATAAAATGCGTCAAGCTCCATGGTACTAATGGCGCCGTGTGGAGGTCGATAGATGCAGGCAATGGTTAATTTGCTATTGTCTTTAAGTTGCAAGTTGATGGCTGAATTTTCAAAGGTACTGCTGTGGATGTCAATAGAATGGTGGTTAAAGGAATTTTTTATAAATATTGCCGTTCCCCCTCCCCTATGAGTAAGTCTGTCATTTCTATGGCAAATGTAATTTTGAATTTTTAAGCTGTCAGAGGGTCGAAGGTGGGTTTCTAGAATCCTAATTACGTCGGGATCATGATCGGCTATGGAGTTTTTTAATTCTTCTATTTTTCCTTTAATGCCATTAGCGTTCCAGCTAAAGATTCTAAGAGTTTTTAAGTTAGGTTGTGAACTACCCATTATTTTTGATCAGTAGTTGAGATTGTAGAATTTGGAACATATTGCCCATTTGGCTCATCATTTGGGACATTTGAAGCAATATGTCCGTTGGGTTAGGGTTCTTTTGGCTCTCAATTTTGTTGATTTCAGTGGTGTTATTTTGGTTATTTTTGTTTTTCATCCTCTCTTCCCATACATTTTTAACAGGCTTTGGCTTATAGTTTTTGGGATTATTTGGGCATCCAGAGTAGTTTGCAGGGTGGGGACCCTCGCAAAGAGCGCATTTAGGTGGGGTTTTCGTAGATTTTTTACATTCACTTGTGAAGTGTTTCTCTCCACATTTGAGACATTTCGGTTCTCTGTTGCAAAATCTGCTATGGTGATAGAACTGTTGACACCGATAACATTGTGGGGGCATAGAATTTTTTTTTAATGCTTCAATTTTAACTTTAAAGTAGCCTATGTGATCTATATTGTAAATTTCTTGGTTTGCTGGGTTTTTGTTCAAAACAACGAGGAAGAGAGGCATATTGGCATTAGTCCGTCTATTTTTTAAAATACTAATGTGATCAGGATTTGGACCGTGAGATCTTATTTCTTCTAGAATTTCGGTTTGGTCATAATCAATTGGAAGTCCTCTAATTATAATTTTTAACTGTTTTTGGCTTTGCATTTCAAAGGTGTGCGATTTTAATTTTTTAACTGAAATGAAGTTCTGTATTTTCCTATGCGCATCGATAGTTTCAGGAAATACTTTAAGCTTTCCGTTTACCATTCTTGCCATAATTTTGAAGCCAAGTAAAGTGCAAATTTCATCCATAAGAGCAGGCGTGTTTACACTTTCATCTATGATAATGGGTGGGATTCTTTTTTTATTTATTTCAGCGGTGAGGGGTTCAATTTCCTCCTCGTTATCGGAATTGGTTTCTTGGTTTGAATTTGATTCCATTGTTTGTGAGACATCCTCATTATTATTGGTTAGAGATGGGAATTCTTCAACCTCCAACGACATAAATTTGTTTTTTAGCTCGAGAGGAGCTGGGGTGATGATTGATTCGTTAATTTTGCTTTTTTTCCTTGTTGTTTGAGAGGAGAGATTTTATTTCTTTTTATTTTATTGGTTTTTGGAGTGGGGTTTATTGGCTGTATTTCCGCTGCTGTTATTAATTTATTTTCTATTGCAGTTAGTCTTTCCTTAAGGAGATGGAGTTCATGATCTTTATGATTAAGATGTTGTTGCAATTCATGATGATTTAGTACATTTAATCTTTTTGAGCATTTAAGAGCCAATTCCAAAATCAGCGCTTTTTTATTTAAGTAATCTACATTTGTAAGATTAAATTCGTTAATGTCTTCGATAAATTTATCCAGGTTTTCACTAATTTCTAAGCATTTATCGAAATGAATTAAATTATCAATTTCGTTGTCTACATTACTGACATCAAAATCCCTAATACGAGATAAAACAGCACTTACCTCATTGACTGAGGAACTCATGTCCTCATCCGAGCAATCCGAATCCATTAGGGTAATCCAAAGGAGTAACACACGTGCGAGCACGTGTAAGCACACAATTAACTACTATGCGTAGTTGTTAAAGAAAAGTTTCACTTTTTCAAAAAAT
>BMAW01086133.1:2331-40043 GCA_019974015.1 Nephila pilipes
ACGATTAATGCCATGTCAAGGGAAAGAACGAGAGACACCATTGAATTCATGAAGTCACTTAAATTCTCAAAGGTCCATGATGAACTAATTAAATATACGAATGACATGAAGGAATAATAACTGCTTCTACATGAGGGTGAGTACTCTTTCATAGCGTCTTGCTAAACTGCTGGCAGCCCATATCATCACACACCACATCCCTCCCCAAGCAAAAACTCATCTAAACGCAAAGATATTGACTCTGAGGGATTTGAAACACCTTCCAAAAATAAAACTGTTCGCCAACTTAATTTAATTATTAACTCCCAAACTAAAATTTCTGTTCAAAATAAATACCAAAAATTATCTGTAATTAAAAATAAACAAACTAGTGAAAATGAAAATCCATCTGAACAGCCCACAGAACATAATACTACTAAAGCTAAAAATATCCATCCTCCAATAATGCTAAAAATAAGTCAAAATTATAGACAACCCTTAAAAGAATTAAGTATAGAAAACTCCACTCTACGCATTCGTCTTTCAGGCGAGTACATCAAACTTTACACTATTAATTTTGAAAAATATCTCTCTCTTAGCAAAATACTCAATACCATACCATACGAAGTATATGTTACACAACCTAAAATTTTGCGTGCCTTAAAAATAGTTATTAAAGGCTTACAACGCAACACTGACGTTAATGATATTTTTGAAGAACTGGAAGAATTAGAGTTTAATCCAATACAAAAGTCAATCCATTAACAAATAGGCGAACAAAGCTCTTCCTACCGATATTCATAGTTACCTTACCCAGGAATGAAACCAATCAAAAAATCTTTGATTTAAACAAAATATGTTACATGTCAATCACAATAGAAAGCTATAAAAATAACACAACGACACAATGTTACAACTGCAATAAATTCAAACACAGCTCTCAAAACAGCCACAAGATTCCAAGATGCTTAAAATGCTCATGTGCCCATCACCCGCAGATACAATTTTAAAAATGAAAATCACTTTATAGAACAGCACCCAAAGTTTTCTGCATCATGCAAGGGTCACAAAACTCTTCCCAAAACCTCTCAAGGTTCCTTAATAAAATAATACCCAAAGAATTCATTAGCGAAGAGAATGTCCTTCCACTGTGGTAAACTGTCCCACAGATGACGTTGCCTCTAATTGAAGTCACAACAACGTAAAATACACAACATTATTATAGTCAAATTAAAAGCCAAAATATAGTTCAACCAATCTCTATAAATCTATAGACTAATAAGAAATCTTCTCTCCATAAATACCAAGGACTTATAGACAATCACCAAAATTCAACCAGCTAAAAGCAGCTCAACAGAAATTTTTTGCAGTAGCAAGATCTCTAATGTAAAAAGCAGTGATGAGCAAGGCCCAGCACCATATGTTAATTACTGGTTTATTTTCATATATATATTTATTTTTTTGGTTTTGTAATTCTAAATTTCTTTTCCTTTATCCTTAGCGTTTTGCCACTACCCTCACAATCTTCAATTGAATTTTCCACATCTAGGGGTGGCAGTAGCAGGTTCAGGTTATTCACCTCTGAGCCAGTAAAATCCTTCAACTCAAAATTTTCTTCATTCAGCCTTTTTTGTCTTCAGCACAGATTTTCTGCATTCAACAACCAAATGAAAGCCATCTGTCAAAACAACAAAACTATAATACAATATTCAAGGCTAGAAGAGGCGCTCTAGGCGCCAGCACACTCCACCTGTCAACAAACCTACCAGCAACCATGTTATTTAAAATGCAGCTTCTCATCTAATCCCGTAACTGCACCATCTAAGGGAGGATGCAGGATCCACATTGCATCATACGCTATCAAAAGGCTGCATGCTAAAGAGACTGAAAAAAATGTCCCAAACTTTTCTAAAGAACGGATTGCCAGAAGGGCATGTAAAGAACGTTTCATACGTGAATACATCAACAGAGAGCGCTAGGGAACGTCTCGGAAACTCAGCTGATCCTGGAGCCCATATTAAAAAAATTATCCGGAATAAATACTCTACCAAAACCACACAAGAGACCAAAATCTTCTAATAAAAGCATAATAAAATAACTACTAAAATATTAATCCCTAATAACCCGATTCACGAAGAAGATGAAAAATGCATCAGTTTCTACAAAACAATTTAAACATAGAATTTATTTTAAAATATTAATAACTCTAGGCCTGTCACTCCATCTAAAAAATAAAAAGTAATATTGTAATATTTGCATAATGCTATAATATTGGAAAAAAATATGCATATTTTTTTATGAATGAACCTTTATTTTCCTGTTGGACATTATATATTGAGTTTGGATATTTAAGCTTGCCGCGCAGCAGTGCTGACATTATGGAAAACCCTATACCACATGTTATTGCTAAGCACTGAAGAATTATAATTCAATTAAATGGAAGTAGCCTGATTGGTTTTATAGGCAGAAACAAATAAGGATATGCAGCAGCAAATATTTATTTCATATAAGCAATCTTCAATCACTAAAAACACCGGTAAAAAAAGTTTTTTTTATAAATGGGACTCTCAAACTTCGCGCTGCCTATTATAATTTTTCTTTTGTATAGATTTTAAGAGAAGGTTTAGACAGTTGAATTTATTCAATATTAGTTTGTAGTTTATTTTTACCGTTGAAGTTTAATAAATTTGTCATCTAAAATAAATACTTGTACATTTTTTTTAGTTTAACTAAGCATTGTAAAATTGAACGAATATTTGACTAACAAAAGTAAAATAATTCAAAATGCTTTAAAATTATTATGCACATTTTAAAACCAAAAAAACACAATATTTCTAAGACTTCATACATATATCCATTTAGCGCTCTTTTTTTTGCGATGGATTTAGCGACCATTTGGCGATATTACGAGAAACTATGCATAAAATTTAATTCTTTGAATAATTAGTTTTAATTATTAAATTTTTTTGCTAAGTTAAATTTGCGCCGCGCTGCCGCCACCGGCGCATGCGCAACTCTTAACATCAAGGGATATAATGCTCCTATTCGCCAGTGAGAGTCGTTCACCACTCCCGCAGTTGTTGTTCGTGGAAAACTTCTTCATAAATCTGTTGCTGCAGGGATATTGTTTGTGATTTGGAGATAGGCGAAAATTCTGTTATCAGGTTAAATTTTTCAGTTATTTTTTCCAGAATCGGGTAGAATTAGGTCTATCTCTAGGTGGGTGTAGACTCTTTCCTCCAGATTAAAAGATAGGGCATTATTATCAAATAAAATTACTTGTTCAAGGTATTTTCAATAAATGACATACACAGATTCCTTAACTTGAAATACATGATATATATGATTTATGCAAAAAAAAAAATTAAATGGCAAAAACGAATAAAACAAAAACATGAAAATTTTAATTTCATTTAAGAGAAAATTCAACTGCTTTTTACACACAAAAGAGCCTTGTTACGGCTTTATATAATCAAAACTCTAAAAAAAAAACATAAAGGTAAGATTTTGATGAATTAAGTTATTAATCTTTTAATTATGTAATATGGACAAATTACACATAAATAAGTATTATTTATTCAGCTAGGTTATATAATAGCACATATATGTGTAATTGTCAGAGAATTAAAAAGCTATTTAACTAATTGGCAAAACGTACCTGCCGTACCGTAACCTTTATGTACCTTTGTAGCAGCCAAACATACGCCTTTGCCTTGAAACGCCGCTGCTACGCGCCAGCATAGTATTTTGCCGCGCATTTTGAAAGTACGCACGCTTGTACAAAGACAGCTTCCAAAACAAAATACCAACATCTCTCCGCAAATAAAAAATGAATAAAGTAACAGAATTTGAAAAAAATATAAACCTTCAATCGTTTTGTTATATTTGATGAATAAAAAGTAAAAAATATATAAAGAAATTAGTAAATCCTTGCATCTTCTCTTCGTTTGAAAGATATAAGAACTACACGACCTCTCCAAGGTTGTAAGGGATTTAAATAAAGGCGGTGTTTTAAGATATGGGTATTTTAATCTGCAATTTAATGTTTCTTCCTGTACCGGAAAATGGGTAATACTCAGATTCAAAAAATAAAATGGAAGTCAGGGACAGTTTTTTTTTATTCCATATTTTCGGAATCTTACAATGTGTTCATAGTTGTATGTTAAACATTACTGAGATTGGAGATACTGCAAAATTTTATATTTGTAACAGCCTTTTGAATTGTTCCTTTTTATCTATAAAGATTTTGTTTTCAATCACTCATAAGAATTTAAACAGTGGTCAAAGATATGGAAAAATATTTTCCTCAGGTCAGATATTTTTATGCAGTCTTTGTGGAGTAACATCTAGATGTGCATGATGCGGCTAAATAAAATGCTAATTTTTTATGACAAAATGAATAAGATTGGTGGCATTTTTTTATTTGAATTTACTCATGAACATAAAGAAAGAAATTATGTCCTAAATATTTATTTGGTGAGTAGTAACAAAGCTTAGTAACATTAAAGGAAAGAACATAAAATTACATGAGTTGGGTTCGGAATGGGGGAATTTACACCATTGAAGGATATTCAGCCGACAGCGGTTCTGACTCTAAGTTTCTCTTTAAGCTTTTACGCCAGAGCATGCAGTAATGAGAATATCACTGAGTCTTACAAAAACTTTTCCTGTTGTTCAAGATACAGTAACGATTTTCCATGATCGAATAGTCTACGTAATTTGAAGATCCAACGGCCCTAAACAGCAGTTTTTGCTTCGTCTAAAGTGGCATGACAATGAAAATGGGACTTGGAAAAAGGATCCGGGTAGAATTCAATGATTGAAAAGAAAAGAAAGACGAAGGAAGAAGGGAGAAAAAAGCGGGTGGGTCCTCTGAGTACGCTTCCTCAAACGCATCAAGGCACCAACATCTAGATTAACTTTGAAATAACATATTTCCAAAAATGCAAAATATTATAATTATTTCTTAATAATACCTACTCTGAGCTGCCAGCCGCCGCGCTGGCAGCGCTTACATATTCACATATATCTATTTTACGTAACTTAGAATGAATTAATAAAGTTTTTTTTTTTAATATTGTTGATTCTTTTTTTGGACTTATTGAATCAACTTTTTGGTCAATTGACTTGGTTGTAAAAGAAATAAAAAAAGAACTATAAATTAAAATTACAAAATTATAGCGGTTTTAATCTTATATCAGTATATAAATATTTACAACATATTATGTAGGAAGAGAATTCAAAAGTGTTTATACACGAAGGATACGAAAAATTCAAGAAATGTGGCCAATGTTTAATATTTGTATTTTATATTCAGACGGTTTAGAATAACTGCTATACTAAAATAAATAATAAAGGCCTTTATGTTTTACATGTAGAATCAATAATGATCTCGTATTGATGCAGAAAAATATTTTTTTACATAAAATCTTCTATTTTGATTTTACAAAATAAAGTTTAATCAAAACATAAAAATAAAAAATTCAAGAATCCTTCACAGTTTAAATATATATGTTTAGAAGACAATATTAACGTTAAACTTACCATCACAAAGAATATAAACAAACGTCATTATAATCTAAATCAGTCAGCAGTGGTAGAGAATCAAAACCGTGATTACGTAAAATATACATTGGTTATTTCCTGTCTACATTTTTTAAATAATGTATGAAATATGATAATAAAGTACGTATCAATGGAAATTTGATGTATAAACATTTACAACTAACATGTTTTGCAATTTTCTCTCTCATTCCAAACTACCTTTACCTTTTTTATTTTTCATTCTGCTCCCATCATGTTACTAAAGCGGTGATTGCTGCAGGAGACGTTAACCACACTAATTATACTTGTTTCCGTCATTCCGAGATGCAGGAATCTATTTCTATCAATAGATTCAATGTGTAAGCGCTGGTTAGAGAATCTCGTAGTTAAATAACCGGAGTTAAAAATATGACGACAGGTAAAGATTAAACCAGAGGTTTACTTTTTCTCAAGCTCAGCTTCTTATTTCACCAGTCCACAGGTAAATTCAGTTAAAGGATAGACCACATGCATGGTCAGTGAAATATAAATCCTTGGTAGAAACTGATTACTTAGAGTTTTGAAGTTTATTTAAGCCAGTAACAGTATTGCCCACTTAATATATTTGGCAGAAAGCAGAGAACTAAAGACGGAAACTATGGAATTTAACGTATTGAAAAGAGTCGTGAAAATATTCAATAAATATCAAAATTCTTTAACATTGAACACACCTGGGAATGTTCTAAGAAGAAACGTTAATTAATAAAAGAAACATATTTCGTACTCTGGAGCGTGGAGATCAATTCATAGGTACGTTTTTTTTAAAAAAGGAAATATGCAAACCTCTGTTTTCATATTGAAACAAATTTTTTAAAAAGACTAAGCAATTTCTTTTCACTACTTCCGTGGGAATCATAAAATAAACAATCAGAACTTTCAGCAAAATGATGTTTGATTAATATGTAAAAGGGAATTGAAAAGTGCCGCTCCTAACATACATTGTTGGCAACTCTACACAGAAAAAAATCACCAGAAATATAAAAAAAATTTAAAAGAAAAAGAAAGAAAACCAAAGTCTTTTTGAAATTCGGACGAAAATATCATTTGCATTAGTTCGTCAGGAATAGCTATCGTAGTCAATGTGAGGATATTTAAACATTCGTTCTAGTTTTCACTGAATAAACTAAAGCCACGCTTTTTTAAGACATCGCAGAATTGTCGTTCGGTTTTGATTTTCGTTATCTTGCTTATGGACCACAAATTTCGGTTCAGTTTGAATTCTGAATTCCGGGGTAAGATATGTTTGATAAGTGACAAAGATCATGAAACTCTTCTTCCGAGACGGCCGAAGGTAGCTTTGTAAGTAGAAATACCCGATCATAGACGGCGCTGCCTCTTCTTGTGAGGAGCACGCTCTCGAAATCGGCTGGAGTAATCAAACGAAAGATGTCATATTTGATGTCTCGTAGCCAAAGACGATTTATGATTTTTTGAACGCTGATGACGTGGTTTTAATGTTTTTTATATTATTGTAGAAATGTCTTGTCAGTATGCGCAATAATTGTTTTTTTAATAAATGAAACATCAATAATTAAATGTGCTTATGGCTTAGGGTTTAAAATCTTACAATTATAATAAATGGATTTGGGGATAAATTTTAATATTTGTAGCACTTGCAACTCATTTAGAACAACAACAACATTTCTTCTCAGCCTTTTGGGAGGAATCACAAAAGCAAAACAATCAGCCTGCTTGATAGTAGAATGGTAGTTGATTGAATTCAAGAAGAACTGAAAGATTGCCTTTCTCTTCCTCTTGGTCACTATTTCCACCTAGTAAAGCATTTTATAACATTTGTTACAGGTGTCTAAGAGTACGTCTTGTGATGGATGCTAAACTTACATAAAGTCTTAAAAAAAATCTTCTCAAGGAATTTAAGTCTAATGATTGGTAATTAGTCTATGGGTAAAAGATTGTAACTACATTTTTAGAAGAAGCCTAATCTAATTTAGATATCTTTTGGAATTAACGTATTCTGGCATGCTTCGTAAATGCATATCGTTTTCTACCCTTCATGAAAGCGACAGTAGTAAAAAGTGAGAATTTGAAAAACTTGAATGAAATCAAGCGCATTTAAAATAGAACAAGCATATCAAAACTACATTGATAGCTAAAAGACATTTTACATTGCAGAAGAAGGAATTAAATAATCTTGAAATATATTTATGTAGCAAAATACCACTATTTTCAAAAGAAAAATTAACAAATATTAATTAATGCGTCCACTTGTGAGGAATCCTTCAAGCCAACCGGAGGTTATAAGAATATAAAAGAAATGTTGTTGAAGCTTCAGTAATACTTGGTTTGGCTCACTGTAATTTTATTAGAATCATGAGATTTTTGCCGCTTTTCCGCGCACCCGTAGCGATTTAAACAAAGATATGTTACATGTCAATCTGATAGAAATATAAAAAATAACTACAACGACACAATGTTACAACTGCAATAAATTCAACACAGCTCTCAAAACAATACAAGATTCCAAGATGCTTAAAATATATCCACCATGAATGCCAATTTAAAATGAAGAAATCCTTATATAAGTGCAACACCAAAGGACTCTCTGCATCATGCAAGGATACAAACTCTTCAAACCTCTCAAGGTTCATATTAAAATAATACCCCAAAATTAAAACCTGTGAGAAGAATGTCTTCACACAACCAGTAGCTTCCTCCCCACAGATGACATGCCTACTTGTGAAATTCAACAACGCGTAAAAATACACAACATTACTATAATCAGTAAAAAACCAAGTATAGTTAATGTCTCTTATAATCTATGGAACTAACTCACTGAAATCTTCTCGCAAAATACCAGGACTTATAATTAATCTATACCAAAATTCAAACGGCTAAAAGCAGCTCCAACTAAAATTTTTGCAGCAGAATCTCTAATGTAGTAGTGGTGAACCATTTCTGGCATATATGATAATTACTGGTTTTATTCTCATATATATTTATTTTAGTCTATTTTACTAAACATTCTTTTTCCTTTATCATAATACATTTTGCCACACCCTCTACAATCTTTAATTAATTTTCATCCTAGGGTAGCCAGTACTTAGTTCAGAGTTAAAGAACAGTTGCCAGAGGGCATATGAGAACGTTTCATACGTGAATGCATCAACAGAGAGCGCCCTAGGGAACGTCTCAGAAGCCTCAATGGCTGATCCTGAGGCCATATTAAAAGAATTCTCCGGAATAATGCTCATAAAAAAAACCACACCGAGACCAACCTATTTGAATAAAAGCATAATAAACCAACTACTAAAAATATTAATCCTAACAAATTCACGAAAAATGAAAATGCATCAGATTTCTTCAAAGCAATTTAGTTTACTTTGAAATTATTTAAATAACACCTGGACTGCTCATCCATATCCCAAAAATTAAAGATTCGAGGGTACAAACTATTAAAACTTTCGCCTTAAATGAAGCATTAAAGGGTGAAATTAACACCTTAAAGTCCAGTTCTAAAAATTCTATAAATAAAAATAGCAGTTTTAACCTTCTTTGCCTCATTATTTTTTCATGGAGCGCTAATCGAAATCAATCTCCTATTGTTAAGTTACGAGATTTTATTCAGAAGCACGCCTTAGATCTAATTTTAATACAAGAAACATAATTGAGACTATAAAATAAAATTATCCTTCCCAACTACACACCATACAGAGACGATGGACATAATCAAGAAATCGCATCCGGAAGAATCATGATTTTCATGAAAAGTTAACTCGCACAAAATCCCTCAACCACTATACATCTATAACAAGTCGAAATTTCCGACCTAGAAATAATTTTTACGACATGTGGCAATTGATTCATTTTTTGGCGATATTAATGCCAAACTCAAAAACTAGAACTGCTCAGCGTATTCCATTTGAGGTGCCCATTAATTTTTTGCGGATAAAATTGGATTACCTTTCACAGGATTTTTTGAACAGAAGCATATCGAACGTAAAACACTTCTAGCAATTCCACGTGCACTAGGACCAGCTTCCGGAGTCCTTGATGACCGCCATTGCTTCGGCAACCTCTTCTTGTGTAAGAAGAGGTACTGGTTTCCACTATTTCCACATTTTACAATAAGCGATCTAATCCCATTGAACTTTTTCTACCATTCTTTTCACTGAACGAGTCAAATGGTCTTTTCCTTTACACAATCCTTTCAGAAGCCAAATTTTCATACAGCAGCTGCAGCGTTTGCATTGCTAGCGTAGAATTGTTTTAAATCAAAGCGCGAACAAACTGCCCTTTTGATTGTTAACTGAACCGACAGTCAAAGGACAAAACCTTAGGTTTCTCTGAAATGTTATTTCACCATCGTAGGTTCGTTCTCTAACGAAAGTTCAGGTTCAGAAATTTTGACAGGGCTGAAAGCTGGGTTAGAATTATTTGAGGAGTAATAAGCGATTGTTTGTATGCTTACAGATTTGTGTGTGCCTCTGAACAGTTTTTGGTTTCGATATAATTCAGCTCAGGAATGCTTAGATTTTTTTAAATATTATGTTAGTATTGAGTATTGAGAGTTTGGATTATTTTTACTTTAGTTTGATCTAAATAAAGGCATATGTAAGCAATGGTTAATATATATATATAATACTATAGAATTTTAAAAAGCAATGTTGTTAAATTTCAAGTCTTTTGGGCCACATTTGTACACTTTAATTTATACTTGACTATACAGAATGATGCTTAAGAAAAAATATATTTCTTCTTTTTTACTTCAGAAGTGTAAGTTAATGTAACTTCCACCGTTTTTTAATTGACTGATAAATTATTATATTTTTCACACATTGTTGTTTTTAAATATTTGTTTATATTTGAGATATTAATGTTTTACAGTTTTCAAAAAAAAATTTAAATCAAGTTTTCCTTCCTTCAAAACTAAATGTCGATGATAAAGTATGAAATTATACATTAATTTTAATGACGGAAAAGAATTTTGGCAAAAATAGCATTTCTTCCAGATTATTCTTCAACGAATTGAATTAAATTTCAGATGTTTTACGACAGAAGAAAGACACTTCAGAATATAATTTTTTTAAAGAACAGGATTTTAATTTAAGTGCAAATATGACTACTTTTGAACCAAATGTTTAAAAATTTAATCGTTAGGAGCTGAATATTCAAATTTTATTCCATGTCGTGAACCCCAACATTTATTCACACAGAATAAATCCATTAAAGTACTGACATTATGCAAAACTCTATACCACATGTTATTGCTAAGCACTTGAAAGAATTATAATTCGAGTAACTGACTGGTTTTATAGACATAACAAATAAGGATATGCATATTTTATAAGGATATGCATATTTTAAGGAAATATTTATTTCAAATACTTCAGTTTTAAATCATTAAAAAAACACCAGTAAAAAAGAGTTTTTTTAAAATTTGGTTTTCTTTCAAATTTTGCACTTTGCCTAACCTATTTTCCTATTGATTTATGGCGCATGAGGCTTTTTGATACAGAATATGAATTAAATTTTGTTGGAGCATGACTAGGGTGTTCTGAACTTTTGAAGGTTTTGCTGCAAAGCAGTTAAAACACAAGATTTCAGGGCAATAAAAGAAAAGTAATGCAACTGACATTTCATTTTAAAAAAATGTATTCATTAAAATATATTTCATATAAATATTCTGTACTTAACATTAAAAATCGATAATAATTACAGTTGAGACAAATAAAAATTTAGTCTAAATAATAAAATTCCCTTGGGACAAAAAAGCTCTAAAGTACATACTTGGTTAATATTTTATCATTTTAACATTTACATCTTCTCAATAATAAAAACCAAAGAAACAGGTATTGCATTTATTTATTCATTACACGGTTTTAACGTATAGGTAAAATTTCCTGGAGAACGTCTAAAAATCTTTAAAAAAAAGTGGTGTACAACTACTATAGCGCTCCTATAACAAATTCTAAGTAACTAGTCTATTGTTTATTTATGACTTTAATTTTCTTCAGGTTGTTTTATTAGAATGACATTTAAAGATTATTACAGTGATTAAAATTTCCAAATAATGATTTCTCACTAGCCTGCTTTAGTAATGAATGTTTCTAAAAATTCAAAATTTTTTCTGGTTATAATTTCATCGAAGAAGGAGTCGTGTAGATATATCCTCACATGGATTTTAAGAGTGATGACGGGTAATTTACCTTTTATAAAATATTATAACTACATCTTACAATTAATCCGCATTTTTTTTTTTTTTCAGATATTCTTTGGAATCACGAAATATGTTTCTGCCTTCATAAATGTATTGTTTTCCTATTGATTGATAAGAGGAAATTTGAGGAAGAATTGAATTAAATGAAACGCCACAAAATAAGAGCCCTCCCAAAAATAGAAGAGAGCTTGATTCCTAAAATACTACAACATCTCGCAGACATAAAGGATAAATAAATTATTTTCTCTCTCTCTCTCTCTCTCTATATATATACATCTTAGATTTCCACTATTTTTAACCATATGTTTTATAAATACAAAAAAAAAAAAAAAAAAAAAAATTACGAAGGAACTCGAATATCTTCTAGAATATTTTAACCGCTTGCCTGATTATCACGAGTTCGTATATATTACAGTTAATTATTAACCCGATAAAACTTGGGCGAAGTAGAATTTTCGCAGGACTGGTCACGTGTTTCCCCTATTGTATAGAATACGTCGGCTTTTGGATTAGCAATGTATAAAGAAGTAAAATAAGGAGTTGAAAAAAAGTAAAATAAGGAGTTGAAAAAAAGTAAAATAAGGAGTTGAAAAAAAGTAAAATAATGAGTCAAATGCCTGCTCAGGCTAACACTCAAATTATTATATGACTGTTGTGATGACGCAAGATAGCGAAAGCGATGACGTTGACGTTGATTTCTGCGGGCGCCTAGAGCGCTCCTCCAGCCCGAATCCTGTAAAATAAATGTTCTTTTGGTTGAAGATAGGAATTACATTCTTCTATGTTTCTGGATGCTGATAAGAAGTTTGAGTGAAATTGGGTGAGTAGAAATGTTATCTTCAAGAAAAAAGTCACGGAGACACTAGCGATTCCTGGTGGCTATAAGAGACTTTAAAAGATGCTTTATGGTGTTGTTTGAAAAGTGAAGTTCTTGAGAAGGAAAATGAGGTGGTGCATTCCTATTGGTCGAGAGAGGATGTACACTTATACTGCTGCTATTGGCTGCCCTTGTTGTTGTCAAGTCTTGCATATATTTTTATTTATATTTAAAGTTGATATTAAATTGAATTAAAGGTTAAATCTCGATTATGGGGGGGGGGAGGTATGAGGATCAGAGAGGATTTGTCTGGGTCTTTTTATAGATGGAGTAATAACGTAATTTTCAAGATTTTTAACACTGATTCTTCAGATAGCGCTTATGTAGAGGTGGACGTAGAAAATAGTGGAAGTGATTCTTCTGCGTATAGCTTTATTGAAGACGATAGTTCAAGTGATTCGGATTCGGACGATTAGCCGGCAGATCGTCAATAGTGTGCAATTCAAATAACGAAATTGATACATGCACTTGCTCGTTTTACTTTTACTGGCAATGCAGGTATGAATTTCAATATTGATATCCGTAATGCTTTGGAATTTTTCTATAAATATATTTTGATAGTGAATTGATCTTCAATCTTACAACCGAAACAAATGGATATGCGGAAGAGCGTGCTCGTGATTGCATTCAAAACCATGGTGTTCTATTTCTCAAAATGAAAGTATTTTTTGGGGGGAATAACTATTTTCCAAGGTGTTATAATAATAATAAAAAAAAACAGATCTGCAAGATTATTGGAGTAAAAATCCGTCGTGGAATACGCCCTTTTTTGCAAAAACTATGCCATACAGACGATTTTGTCAGATAAAGCAAAACTTGCACTTCAGTAACAATGATGCATATGAGGAAAGTACACATCCTTGTCCAAAACTAAATAAGTTATGGCCAATTCTCCAACATTTACTTGAGAAGTTTCAGAGTACAATTATATATGAACGATATATAACAATAGATGAAAGTTTACTTTTTTATAAAGGAAGACTCGGGAGGGTGCAGTACATCCATTTGAAGAGAGTGCGATTAGGAATAAAGAGTTTCTAACTGAGCGAATCTAAGAAAGGACACGTGTGGAAGGCCATTATATACAGTGGAATATGGAATGATTTCCATAATTCATTCGATGATCTTCCTATGTCAGCCCGATTTGTGATGACACATACAAAAACACTGCTGGACAAAGAATATTTTCTTACAATGGACAAGAAAGTAAAGATATCTTGTTCTAAAGATTTATTTGTATATTAACAAAACATAAAATAACATTAATAAAAAGAAACATAAACATTATACAAGTGGGATCAAAATTAAGTTTACCGTTAGACACTAAGAGATATCCTTTTCATCTAATATTACGCATATCGAATAAGAGAAATCCCAAATTCCTCTAAACACAAAATACAGTGCAAAAATTCAAGCTATGTTAGCCGAAGTTTTCTTCGAAAATTCCACCAGAGGCGCTGCAGTAATGTGAAGATCACTGTTCCTTACAAAACCTTTTTATTCTAGCTTCCTGTTGTTTTGATACAGTCACAGTTTTCCCTGCTCCTCACAAGTGGGTGCTGTCCGACAGCGAGGAAGTAGGCGAAAAAGGCATTAACATCTAGCCCTAGTTTGAAATTACATGTTTCGAAATACAAACTTTATCAAAATTACAAGCACACAAATAACGCAAATAACATAAATACATTAAAGATTACACAACAGGTAAATTAAATACTTTTGAAATGCTTTGCAGATTTTTCAAAATGACAACTTTTATTTTTCCATCGGGACCAGTAATTATTCAATTTATGGCGTCCCGTAATGCATTTGGAGGGAGGGAGTTTATTATTTTTTAAAAGCTTTTCGGAATTTGGAGCGACTTTATTTTTCGAATTGCCTGTTATTACGAATTTGTAAGAGAAATAAACAATTTGTTCCATTTGCGCCAGATCAGTGTAACAAATTTAATTATTTTTTTGCCAATAAAATATAGAGCTGCCCATTTTAATAATAATATCCTCTTCTGGTACATTTTTTATCGAACGACCTATAAGGAAATGGCTGGTATGAGACTATAAGTCAATAAGATATGTATTTGAATATATGTAAGTAATCAGATAACTTCACAATGCAAGTAAAATATAAATTTAGCAGTCAATGGAGGGTGGAAGAGGGTGTCCTTAATTAAAATCACAATTGAAGTAGTTCCAAAAGTCACCACTAGAAGAATATGTGCTGATGTATAATTGAAAAGAGAGTTTATATGTAAAAAAATGCAGAATCAATAATGAAATAAAATTACTTTTTACTTAGCAATTTCAAAATGTTATTCATTACAGCTGCCGATTGAATATATTCACGATCACCTAAAAAATTTGGAATGGAACTAATAGATCACAGACCAGGTAGGTTACGTTTTTTAAAGTTCCAGCAGTGGCGTGAACTGCTTTTTCTTTGTCTAATGGAGCATGGCATGGATAGAAACATGAAGGTATTAATGATTTTGTGAGTAAAATTTTTGAATTGGTAGTAAAGAGAGGATTGAATAGTGTTAGAGTGACTTATGAGTGTTGAGTGGGATGAGCGATATGATTGGTAGAAGCGAGCGGAGGGTAGGGTCTGCCGTGGGTGAGGGGGAGCAAGCGCTCCGCTCTCGCCGGGGCAGGGTAGCGGTAGGTGAGAGGGTAGAACTGCGGATGGGAAGGGGTGAGCGGGGTTCAACCCTAGCCGGGGCAGGGAGGAAAGGACAGGGAGTAGGGGAAGGAGAGTGGTTAGGTCTGCTGAGGGGCTCCCCCTTACCGTGGCAGGTTGGAGAGGGAGAGAGAAGAAGGGAGAAACGGTAGGAGAGAAAGTTTTTGATCAGCTATTCGAAAAGCTGATCGAGGTGGGGAAGTGGGTCAAGTTTCGGTTTGTCGTAGGTTTCTTTAAAAGGTCAGATTTTGGATTGATGCAAGGCGATGATAGTAGTTAATTTCTTGAATGATGGTAGATTGGGCATTGATGGTTGGGTTGTAGTGGTTTTCAATGCTATTGAGAAATGACTCACAGAGCTTGTGGATAGTTTTTGCGATGGAGGGTGTCTTGAGTTCAGTATGAAGGAATCGGATTGCCATGTATCTAGGGGCTCTTGCGATGTGTCGGAAGAAGATGTTTTAGGTTCTTTGAACTCTGTTTCTATGATTGATGGCGGTGCAGCCCCAGATTTGGCAGCCGTAGGTGATCACTGGTAGGATGTAGGTTTTGTAGATTAAGAGCTTGTTTGAAAGAGATAATTTTGACTTTTTTCCAAGTAGAGGTTGTAGAGAATAGAATTTTCTGGAAGCTTTTTGGATAATGGACTCGATGTGATATTTAAAGGTGAGTTTTGGGTCTAGCTGGATACCTAGATAGGTGACTTGATCAGCCCATTCTATGTATTCATCGAAGAAGTTGATAGGAGGAGGTGGGTTGTAGGGTCTATTGCTGTGGTTGAAGAGGATGGCGTGGGATTTGCTTGCATTTATTTTGATTCTCCAGAGAGAAAGCCAGTCTTCTAGGATCTCGACGTAATCTTGGAGGATATATTGGATTTCAGTGATAGATTTGTTTTTTGTTAAAATGGCCGCGTTGTCCGCAAAAAGGCAGATTTCAACATAGGGTGAGGTGGGGAAGTCATATGTATATAAAGAAAAAATTTGGGGAGAGATCAAACTTCCCTGTGGTGTTTCTGCAGATATATGACATATTTTAGAGAGCTGGTGATGAAGTTTAACTTGAAATGTTCTGTTTGATAAATAGCTATTTATAAGTTGAATGAGATAAGTAGGAAAGTTGAGTTGGATGAGTCGGAAAATCAGTCCCTTGTGCCATATGCGATCGAACGCTTTCTGTACATCAAGGAATAGACCACCTGAGATGATTTTATTTTTGGAATTGGATTTTATGAAATTTGCTACTCTAAGTAGTTGATGACAGGTTGAGGTCTCCTCTCGGAAGCCATGTTGATGTAGAGGGATGATATTGTAGATGTCGGAGAAGTACTGTAAACGTTTAAGGATGATTTTTTCAAAAATTTTTGCTATTGTAGAGATGAGGCTGATAGGTCGGTAGTTGTTAGGATCTTGAAGGTCTTTTCCTGGCTTCGGAATCATGGTGATGACTGCGTGTTTCCAGGCTTGAGGAAAATGATTTAATTGAATACATCTATTGAAGATTTTAGTGAGATAGGTGATGGAGTTGAGAGTAAGGGATTTTAGTGCAAAGTTTTTGATTTTGTCTGGTCCCGGAGCTTTTTTAATATCTAGTTTGAGGATGATTTCCATGACTTCGTTGGGAGAGGTGAGAGGAGGGTTGTTGGCGTCGTGTGGAGTGTTGAGGAATCGGTTTACTGTGTCTTCCACCGTAATGGTGTGCCGTTCATTTTCGGGTTCTTCGTTGACTTGGAAGGAGTCTTCGAGGGTGTCAGCGAAGAGGTTAGCTTTGTCGATGGTATTGTAGATTGGTCCTTGGTCACTATTGAGAGGAGGGATGATGGTAGGCTTGGATTGGTGGTACTTGATGAGTTTGTAGAGTGAGTTGTCTTCGGCATTTGCAGTGAGAAGGGTGGAATTTAATCTATTTTCTCTGATGAGGTTAAGTTCTGTTTTGATCTCTCTTTGCATTTTGTTTAATGTAGTGCGGTATGGGGGGAATCTTGTGTCTTGCCACAATTTCCTTTGTCGATTTTTTTCTTTTATTTTCTCACGTAGGTGAGGTGGAATAGTGAAGGGTGAGGAGAAGATAACTTTGCATTTACTAGCTTGCGTAATTGCACTATTGATGGTGGTGGTGAGAAGGTTGATTGAATTATCAATTTCTTCAGTATTTTCTGTTTTCGGGTTTCCTGTTATATTGTCGTGGATGATGAGCTGATATTTATTCCAGTTTGTGAAGTTGTAGGTGATTGGAGCTGGGGGGGGGTGAAATCTTGGAGGCTTACAGTGAAATTAACCGGGTTATGGTCGCTCGTAAGGTCGGGTATTGCTATTGCGGCAATGTCGTTGATACCAGTTCCTGTGCAGAAATCAAGGGTGGCATTTTTGTATCTTGGGCAAGAGGAGATCCTGGTGGGTTGGTTTGGAGCAAAGATATTAATATTTGTGGAGGTTATGAAGTTGAATAATTGTCTACCAGCAATATCGTCTCGGGATGAGGGGCTCCAGGAATGGTGTTTGGAGTTGAAGTCTCCGATGATAAGACAATTTGCCCTGTTTCGGAATACTTTCTTGAGGTCTTCTATATAATTAATGGGGGCTCTGCCATTCGGGATTCTATAAATATTACATATGGTGAGATTATTGTTGTTATTTAATTCGACGTTGATATTGGTATTTTCAAAACTTGAGGTGAAGATTTTGATGCTATGGTGAGAGATTGAGTTTTTGATGAGAGTAGCTGTCCCTCCTCCTTTGTGAGTAAGGCGGTTTGTTCTATGAACTGTGTAGTTGGGGTGGCTGAGGTTGTCGCAGGGTCTAAGGAAAGTTTCTTGAATGCATATGATATCTGGGCTATTGTCATCTATGAATGTAGCTAGCTCCTGGAATCTTGCGTGGAGACCATCAGCATTCCAGGAGATAATTTTGAGAGTATGGAAATTTCTATTTGGGTGGAACATTAGAAGGTGAAATCTAGACCTAGAAGGGTGCATCAAGCCATAAACATGTCTGCCTTTGATATATTTGATGAGGATATTGCTATGAACTGCTTGATAGTGGAGAACATTTCAACATCTTGTGGATTTTGCATTTGGGCTGATAAAGAAGCTAGGTTTGAAGTTTGGATCAGTGGTGTCTGTGTGGAGGTTTGCGGTGGGGTCATGATGACAGGAACTGCGGTAGATGGTTGAGGTTTGCTTGTTTGACTTTGTAGTTGTGCTACCTGTTGTTTAAGTCTTTCTTCCCAAACGTTAACCGTCGGGGCGGGTGCAGGTTGGACTGAAGTGGTTTTTTCTTCTTTTTCTGTTATGGGTTTGTTTCTTGGGTTTTTAGGACAACCTTGGTAGTTTGCAGGGTGGACGTCACCGCAGAGACAGCACTGTGGTGGTTGATCGACAGTTTTTTGACAAGCTTTAGTGAGGTGATCTCCTGCGCATTTGAGATATCTTGGAGGGCGGTAACAGTGGACGGAGTTATGGAAGAATCCCTGGCAGCGGTAGCATTGAGGGGGACTGGTTTTCTTCTTGAGCGCTTCTATTTTAATTTTCATTGAGCATAGCTCAGTGATGTTGAAGATGTCTTTGTTTTCTTCTGATTTTGGTAGAGTAATTAGGAATAGGGGCATAGGGTGTCCAGTTTTACGGTTTGTCATGGCGTAGCATTCAATGATTTTGTAGTTTAAGAGGGCAAGTTCGTGAACGATTTCCTGTTTCGGCATGTCGACAGGCATGCCCCTCAAGACAACCTTCATGCATTTGTCCTCAGGTAGTTGGTAGGTATATGCGGATAGGTTGTGTTGTTCAACGTATCTTCGTATGGTGATATAGGCTGCTGGGGTCTGAGGGAAATTTTTAAGGCTTGTTCCAATGAGTTTGGTCGATAATTTGAGACTTGTGATGGTTTGGAGTTCACAGAGTAAGGCTGAGGAGTTGACTACGTTATCTATGGTTATAAGAGGGGCTGTGAGGGGTTTAGGCAACATCTGTTGATTTGGAATGGTTCGGATCGAAGGAGTAGCTATGGAGGTACTAGGTTGGGCAATCTGGGCGGCTGTTATGACTGGAGGTGGAGCTGGAGGTTGTTTGTTTGCAAGAGAAGCTGGTTTTTTTACTAGGGCCATGTTTCTTTTTAGGTTTGGTAGTGGTTTTTTCTGGAGTTGGAGATGGAGGCAGTGGTTCATGAATTTGGAGTTCCTCGGGAGGGTCCTCAATAGAGAGAACACTGAATTTGTTTTGGCAGGTGGTAGCTTCTATTTTTTGTTTTTTGCTGGTCTCACCAGGTAAGGAGTTTTTTCTCTGTCGTGGTTTTTCAAGAACAAAGGGAGTTTGGGTGGCAGGGTTTTGAATACCCCATGATTGGCATAAATTTTTAAATTGGTTGAGGTCATCTTTCATTTCTTGATGTTTGAGGATGGAGAATTTTAATCTGGCTTCTTCGATGATTTTAATCAGGTTAACTGAAATGTTATTACTAACGTTGATATCAGGGAACATGAAGTTTAGAGACAATTTAGTTTATTTTCGGCGAAGATGGCTTTGGATAGGTAATCAGAGAAGTTTTGTATGGAGGAGAGGTTAGCGCGAAGTGCATCCACTCTAACTTACTCAAGAAAAGATTCGAACGACTCACCTGAAGGGGCGTTAGTATCCATTGTAGTTGAGGTTTCCATATCCAGGGCAGGCCCAGGAGCAGATGGCGTAATCTCAGGCGTGGTAGTGGTCAGTAGGTGGGAAATCTCTGGATCTGAGGTTTCCGTCTTCGTCTCAGGAGTCGTCACGGATGGGAATCGAGAATAGAAGAGCAAAAATAGTTAAATACGTGAATTAAGAATAACCAAAGAAAGCAACAAGCTAGGATGAACTCAAAAAGAGACGTCCTAACATGACGACGATTCACAACATATTGGATATCAACTTTATATATATATCAACTTTATAGATATCTTCTTTCACTAGACGTTTTGTAACTGAACGTAGTCTAGATTCAGCGACATCATGCATATTGTACGTTGGTGGGTGACCAGACAACCAAGGTAATGCTACTTCATATCGTAGATCTTTTAATTTCACAGTTTCCTTGATATGGAGCAGAGTTTCTTCGGCCAGAATTGACTTATTTTTTCTTTCAATGGGATCTTTAATTCCCAAAACTTCTAAATCCCAAATCTTTGGAAGCTCGATATTTTGCAGAGCTAGTGTAACCGTGATAACAGATTGTTTTTTCTTCCCTAATCCTAAAATGGTCCAACCCAATAAAGTCTCTATGGCTGATATTCCGGACGAAAGTATCTCTATTCTTCCGGTTAATATTCTTCCAAGCACATCTGCTCCCAGAAGAACTCTTATGGGTGGCGTATTTTGTCCAACATCAGTCAGTTTAATCCCTCGAGAAGCAAGTTCGGCAATTAAATTTCTATCACTTATCCTTGATAAAGTTGAGCAAATTTTCGGTTGATCAAGAAAAGACATTGAAGTCGAATATTTACGATCCAAGCTTTCAACCGTTACTGTGAATCTCCCATACTCCATAGAAGGAGAAATTCCGCCTCCAAACAATCCTTGAGAAAGCACTTCCGTTCCGGAAGGAGAAAGATCCAACTCTGCAACTAAACTCTTTTCAATATAAGAACGATGGGAACCATCATCCATCAATGCGCGAACACAGATTTCTTTATTTTTATGTCGTAGTCTGACAGTGATAGTTTTTAGATAAATTTTACGTTCTAAGGGAAGGTTTGTTAACAAAGTTTCCGTGGAATGTTGTTCCTCATCAACTTCTCTACTCTTCGAGGAAATTTTATCCTTTCGTAAATCTGGACATAGTAAAGCATAATGCCTTCGTCCACAAATCAAACATTTAACGGAACTATGGCACCTTTTTGCCATATAACCAGGCTTAAGGCAAACGAGGCAGCATCTCTTGCGCATAACTTGTCCCTTTCTGTCCTCATAAGCCAAGTTGGAGATTTTTTGGCAGTCTTGACTTGCATGAGCACGCTCACAGAAAATACACTGATTTCTTCCAACGGATGTATTCGCAATTAGAGTAGCAGCAGTGGGTTCATCTCTTAGTGGTGGTTTACGAGATTCTTTCCTTTTCATACCATCGCCAAATGAAGTTTCTGCTAGAAAACGATGTTCTTCGCCTTCTACTTCATTACGTAAAAAAATCATAAGATTTTCTAGGACTTTATCCTTCGAGACAACAGGATCATCTTCTTCGTCTTCTCTATTCAGCCGATATCTATCCCATGCTTTTAAGATTTCTGTTGGGGGACATGATTCAACAACTGGATACAACATTGCTGCATAATTAGACGTTGTCACACCTAATGTCTCTAATGCACGTAAATATGAACCAAGTTTATCGTACAAATCATTTAACTTGATATTCGATTTACTATTGACTAATGCTAATAAATCTCGAATGTAAACTTAAATCAGTAAATCCTTCCTCCCAAATCGGGACTTCAAATGCTCTATAACTTTCGCATAATTGTCCTTAGACGGTGGGTAACTTTCCACAATATCACGAGCCTTTGTTTTTGGTTTTAACGAAGATAATAAATATTGAAACTTATCTTCTTCTCTTATATTCACATCTTCATCAATACGATAAAATTGTCCCCAAAACGCAACCCAGGTTCTAGGTATTAGATCATACTCTTTCATACGTAATTTTGGCAATTTTAAATTGTCTTGTGAGTATTTACTGGAAACTACAGAGCTACTTTCATCTTGTGTATATTGTTTTTCATAAACAACTCTTATTTCAGTAAATCTGTCTCTGTATGATTCCGTCGTATCATATTCTTCATCAGTAAAAATAATACATTCTTTAATTTCATCATCAACTTTCAATAAACGCTCAGCTTTCTCGACAACTTTGTTATATTGAACGTGAATGTCTTTTACTTTATCAATCTTATGATGAATATCATCGAACGTGTTTGCCGATACAGTAAAAAGACGTCTTAAATTCGTTCTTTCATTTCTTAATTTAGCCTCAATCTCTGCTTGTTCTGCCTTTTGAGTCATTTTACTTATTTTAAATGTGAATGAATCTGAACATATATACTCAACACAAATATCTTCAATTTGAAAATAGTTCACTTACAATAATAAACAATGAAATAAAATATGAACTACTTTGAATAAAACAACTCAGAATAATTGAGAAAAAGATCCATGAATTATTTACCTTCCAGTTCAGCAATCGGAAGTAATATCCAATTCGTATATAAATTTACTTCTATCTCACAACATAATGCAGAGTATTATGTCCTGTCACGGACGCCACTTTGTTATGACTCAATGCAAAGTCTCCTTTCGTTTCAAATATATTTATTTTCACAACACGACACAGAGATAATGAGGCTATTTACAGTAGAGAAAATTATTATGCAAAGAATACGTACATAATATTGATGAAAACTTATATATATACCATTAAAAGCGTAACTTACGTAATGACATCAAAAAGCCATTTTTGTTTATTCGAATTCCGTAACCTAAACTAAAAAGAAGTTGCCAGATTCCAAGTTGGAATGGACAAGTTCAACCGTAAAGCTTACTATGGGGGCGCTGCAGTATTTGAAAACCTTCTCTTCTTCCGGTTATAGCGATATCTCCATTATTTTGTATACGTTCCTATACGGAAGTACGTAGATTTTTCTTTATATTTTTACAAGAAATTTTTTTTTGCCTTTGAAATGAGCTCTGCGAAAAAGAGTCGACATGGAACTTTCTGTTCCGCATTTGGATGCTGCATGAGTACTGGTACAAATTTACTGTCGGCAGTTAAAATGTATCATATCCTTAAGAGTCCGTCTAGGAGACTACAATGAGAGGCTGCTGTACAACGAAAAGACTGGAAGGCAAATAATAATTCAGTGCTTTGTAATAAGCACTTCATAATAGGTTAGTGTTCTGTTATATTATTCATTTTTTAATGTGTTTTTGCTTAATAATCATGTGTATTTCGTTTCAAACATTGCTCGACTCTGTTTTATAGTAACCTTGGCGAACATTTGGCGGGTTTTTGCATGAGTTATGGGAACTTCCGGCATTTTTTATGTAAACATTTTAGATGTTTTAATTTTATTTATGTTAATATTATGTTTAATTTTATGTATGTAAATATTGTGTTTAATTTTATGTATGTAAATATATACATAATTTATGTATGCTTGAATTTTTATTGATTAGATTCACCGTTTCTTGTGCAGCACGATGTAATTATATTGCAATGCGAACTATAATTGTCACAATATTTATTGCAATACGAGCTATAATTATCACAATATTATTCAGAAACATTCATTTTGCGTTTCTAATTTTAAGATTTTACATTTACAATTGGTCAGTTTTTCCAAAAAAAAAAAAGTATTGTTTTACACAGTATGATTGAGATTATTTCATGAAATAATTTTCACTAATATAAATAATACATGAAGCATTGGTATAAAGTGAAAAGGATTATTATTTTATTTCTTGCAAATATGTCAACTATAGTTATTACAAATCTTATAAATTAAGCATAATTAAATATCATACAAAATATTTTTTTATAAAACTGTTTATAATATATATTGTTAGTGAAATTTGTATTTAAACTACTTTGTAGGAAAACCTTCAAATGATGCAGAGCACCCAGATTATGTTCCATCAATATTTTAACATGATGGAAAATAAACTTCTTTGAGCTCTTTGAACCGGTATAACAGGCAACTGAAATGTAAAACATCAAGTGCTCCTCTAACTGGTATGTTCAAATTTTATTAGTATTATAAAGAAATTTAATACATGTGCATATTTAATTTACTTAATCCATGCATTACTCATCAAATATTTTTCAATTTATTTTAAATTTATATTGTATTATGAGGAATTTTGAGTAAAAATAGTAATTATAAATTTTGCTTTAAAAATAAATTTTCTTTCATTAATGTCTTCTCTCAATTTTTTTCAGAAGATGAATGAATTATTAAAGAGATTAAATGTATAAATAGTTTGAAGCTGGATACCAAAGACATAGGTTGCTAAACAGATATAATCTTGTCTGAAAAGAATGAAATGGAGCAAAAGCTGCATACTACACAATTATTATTACAGCTGAAGCAAAATGATTCAATTTTTTTTTTCGCAATTAAATTACAATTCTCAAAGAAATTTAACTTATGAGTACTCTGAATTGTATCCAATTTCCTTTCAAATTTGAATCTAAAAAGAATTTTTTTTATTTTTATTATGTAAAAATTTTATGATTCCTTGCTTGTACACATGTTTTTATTTCATGGGAATATTTTAATAAATATTTTTGGAGGATGAAAATCTGTTTTGATTTGGTGAATTTTGAATACATAGACAGGACAAAATTTTTAGTTTATTTCAATCAAATTAACTTTATAGTGTTGTAATTTGTTTTCTCTGACTAACTGGCTTATTTAATAAAAGGAAAGATGTTAGATTTGCTGAAGAGAATTAGATATAAGAATTACTTAATTTCTGTTAAAACAATCTTCATATTTTACTCTTAAGAGTAATTGATTCAAAGAAAAATGTGTTAAATTGAAATTTATTGAGGAGAACAAAAAGTTGGAAATTCAAGAGTGAAAATCTCCTTAATTACAGCATTCATAAACCGTTTTTTTTTTTAAGTTTGTTTTATCAGGTCTAAGTCCTTTATCAAACTCATTGAAACAATTTATTTATTGTCAGTGAATAAAATTGTATTTACTCATGTGTATGTGCTTATAATTGTTGTTTTTTATTTTCTTATTTCATTTTGTTTATAATTAAATTTCTTGTGTGTAGAAAGTTAAGTAAAATTTATTCAATTAATATAAAATGCATAAAGGAAAAGTCTGAAATCAAAAAGCATGTCCAAACGACTATTCTTTTAATAACAAAATAACAGGATGACTTACAGCAAATTATGGAATATAACAATAACTATTTATTAGAACACACACACATCCAATAATGATTTAGTGATGTTCTTACTACCAGTAGAAAAAAAAACTCATGAAACTATCACTTAAAGAACGACAACAAAACATCCATGAAAAGAGCTGTCATTTATGTCACAAGATATATAACAATACTACTGCTTGTCATATTTTGAAGATTGTAAGATTCAACAAATCTCTTAAACAATATTATTACATTAATTTATGGGAGGTGGATGGAATTCATGTCAAGCATCTTGGATGTATAATATTTATATAAATGTAATTTAAAAAACAATTATACACAAGCATAATTGCATTTATCAACATGCTATATTTTAAACTTGAATTAAAGATTAGTAAATAAATAGTAGCACTTTTTTTCTTAAAATCAAAAAATTTTAATTTGTAAAATTTCTGGCAAAACATTTCAAAAAAAAAGAAAGAAAGATGCACTGGTGTTTGTAAATTCCAATAATTTTCATCATATTCAATTATTTAACAATGGAAATCTTTGGCTGTGCATGTGACAAAAAAACATTTATTAAGCTAACACATTTCCATTTGACCTCGAACTTGATTAAAATTGACATGATTTTTTTTTTTAAATTTTAGGTTATCTAAAAAAAATTTTTTTCATGGGAATATGATCCACAGCTAATTATATAAATCAGGAAATTAACAAAAACACACTACTGGTGTTTTTTTGGAACATGTTATGATTTATGAAATATAATACATGACATTATGGATATAATATACTTGTTGAATTTCAATAAATTATAAATACAGTAATTGGTTAAACTTTAATTAGCATAAAATTAACATATTTATATAAGAATTTTTTAAATAAATACAAGAAAAGAATTTAGATTCAATCTGTACACATAATTTGGCAAATAAGTCAACTAATAAATTTAATACAACACAAAATTAACTAAATACATAACATAAAAAATATTTTCAAAATATGCATGAATGCTTTTGCTGATATAAAATAATTTGGATTTGAAATGTCAAACAATTCAGCAATTGTTTGTGAATTAGCGTGAAAGTTAATAAAAAGCACTTTGAATATTTGATATGTACAATCAATTCAGCATGTAAATAAATTACTCTTAATTAACAATAAACAAAAATATAAAACCTTTTCCGAAAACACTCATAATTACTTTTCCTTTGATAAAGAAGAATGTCGGAATAAATAAAATGTATACCAATGTGCAGTAATTATATTCCTAATTCAGCACATTACAAGAAAAAATCAAATATGATACATCATAGCAAATACGTTACTAAGCAAAACGGCTCTACCTAAATATACTATCGGTCGCCAAAAATCGCGATAAAGCAAGCAATTATGTTAACCTTTCCAAAAATACAATGTATTTTAGTATAAATAAAGAAATAAAAATAATAGAGTTCAAAAAAAGTTTCAAAAATTTGAATTAAAAATGTACAAAACTTAGTTAAATTTCGTTGATTTCCCATTGATCAAGAATGACCGGAAGTCGGGAAGGTTTGCGCGCGAGTTTGGTTCATTGTTGTTGTTTACAAAATCGAACTTGTCCATAAGCTAAGAGTAGAATTAAAGAAACAGGAAAAACAAAACTAAATGGTGAGTGGCAACACTGGGCTTAATGTGCCAAATCTAATCTAAATATTCTAAAAAATTCCCAGAGCTCAATTATTCGAATGATCGCCAGGGCTTCCATGTTTATGAAAAATAAAGAAATCTATAAAGCACTGCAAATTTCCACGTTCAAAAATCATATTCAAAAATTAGCATCCAAATTTTTTAACTCTCTCGAAACCATCAATAATCCTAATATTCAGAACTTAGAAAACTACCAAATTACTGCAACTACTAAAAGACCCAGACAAATTCTTTTTGATTACAACCAGCAATAATTTTTAAACTGCTTCACATATTCACGCACTTCTTTGTTCGTTCCGCTTATCTCCGTACTCACTTCCGCATTCCAACGTGATGAATCAGAGTCCCCTTGAAAATTGGGCATATAAAGTAAACTTCCAACCACCCCTATTACAGTAACTTACACTCACATGTGGGCAGCCAGTGGCAGCATCGCAACTACTCAACAAACAGATAATCGTAAAAACTCTGCAAGATTTTTTTCATCTTATGGAACTTCAATTTCCTACCCTGGTTCTCGACTCATCCGATAGATGGCGCCCGATATCCTGACAACTTCTTTCGCTCATTACAACGTAACTACGCATCCTATCATCATGATTTTTCACCACTTCTTCATTCGACTGCACTCTTCAGAATGAAAACACCATCTTTCCCAAGTGACTGTTATTTTCCAAGATTTGGGCTGGAAGAGCGCTCCGCGCTCTAGGCGCCCATAGAAACTCAACGAGACGTTGACTCCTGCGGCCGCCTAGAGCGTGGAGCGCCCCTCTAGCCCGAATCCTGAAAAATAAATGTTCTTTTGGTTGAAGATGGGAATTACATTCTTCTATGTTGTTTCCTGGATGCTGATAAGAAGTTAGAGTAAAATTGGGCGAGTAGAACTGTTGTTATCATGAAAAAAGTCACGGAGACACTAGCGATTCCTGGTGGCTATAAGAGACTTTAAAAGATGCTGGAAGCTCTTATATGAAAAGTCTTCTTGAGAAGTAAAATGAGGTGGTGCATTCCTATTGGTCGAGAGAGGATGTACACTTATACTGCTGCTATTGGCTGCCCTTGTTGTTGTCATGTCTTGCATATATTTTTATTTATATTTAAAAGTTGATATTAAATTGAATTAATTGTTAAATCTCGATTATGGGGGGGTTATGAGAATCGGAGAGGATTTGTCTGCGTCTTTTTATAGATGGAGTAATAACATAATTTTCAAGATTTTTAATATTAATATTATTTATGTTTTGTAAGGAATTAAAAAAGGCTTTAGATAATGTTCGCACATGTTTTTTAAAGGTTTTAATTTGTAAAGCTTTATTTATTTCTGAGTTTTTCATGAACATGGTAGCTTTTGCAATCATCCTAATAATTGAGCTCTGGGAATTTTCCAAAAGTTTTCAATTTGATTTGGCGCAGTATGCCCAGATAGGACATGCATATGTGAGGACTGGGCGCATGATGGCAGTTTTAAATTAGTAGTTTATTATTGATATTCATTTTAGATTTTCTATTAATTAAAGGATAAACCTTGTGTGATAAACGTATGAATTTTTCACGTGTGTTAATAATATGTTTTCTCCAGGTTAGATGCTTATCGAATGTGAGACCTAAATAATTGGCGGTAGTATCCCAAGGAATGTTTTTGTTATAAAAGGTAGGACGGGGTGGATTTTGTTTTTTCTTAGTGAATAGTACTGCGTTAGATTTTTCAACATTAATTTTTATTTTCCATTTATTGTAATAGTTTTCAAGAATATAGAGATGTTTGTTTAGAGCAAAAGTTACTGATTTAAGATTTCTGAATTTGGCGACAATTTGCCGTATCATCTGCATACATGTTCAGGCTAGTGAGGCTATAATTAGGGATATCGTTAACGAAAAAATTAAATAAAAAAGGCCCGATTAGGCTTCCTTGAGCTACTGCAGCATTAATTTTTCTAGAAGTTGAAAGTGTATCTTGTACTCTGCCCTGGAAGAATCTTTCGTTGCAGTACGAATGAAGAAGTTCAATGAGTGGGGGTGGGAAGTTGTTTTTGATTAGTTTATAGGTTAGGCCTTCCAGCCAGACTCTGTCGAAGGCTTTGGAAAGTCGCCTGAGAGGCGAGTTCTACGGTTAAAGAATTCGGAATTTAAAAATTTGAGTTGATCTCCGTGATTTTTTGTTACTTTCTTCATGAGGGGGGGAGGTTGGGGTGGGGATGCTTTTAACCTGAGTTCTCATTGGTTGTTGGTTCGGGTGGTTGTGCGAATCAGAAACTGCGTTAGATAGAAGGTTTAATTTTTGAAATTTATTTGCTGTGTTTATTAAATTTGGAGTTGAAATTACACGGTAGTTTATTTTTGAAGTTTTTCTGTTTGAGGGGAAGGGGAGGAAGCCGTTTTATCTCTACGCTTGTTATTAATAAATGTATGACTGAAGTGGCATTTTTGGGTGGTTATTTACCTGTTAGTTTGATTCAAAGTTGGGGGGGGGGCAGTGTACTGCAGGAGAAATAGCATTAAAGCCGAACAGTTCCATAGCTTTGAGTGTGCATCTCTGGTATTGGATGACTTTTGTAGGTATAGGCTATGTCCACTTCGTCGAAAAAAATCTGTTGCTTTTGTAAACGTTGAGTACAGCGACCTGCTCGATGATGATGTTGATAAGATCTATTTCTGGAAGTGACTCTCTGTCTTTGATAATAGATGAGCCTCTATTATTTTACATTGTTGAGAGCGTAATGGGGTAGATGCGGCGAAGTAGTAACCATTTCAATCTTCAAATCCATGATCGATCCTGCTGCTTTGCAAGGTAGCTGAAGAGGGTGTCTGATGGAAAGCTTCAACCCTCACCAAAAAAAGTACAAAATGTTTAACAATCTGATAATTATGGTCAGAGATGGTGGCCAGTAATTGCAGAGCCTTTAACATATATAAATTTTTTACCTATACATTAGCTTTTGAAAGAAATGGCAAACATTAACTGACATTAGAATAATTGCTTTTTAAATGCAATATTGATATCAAATTACTAAAAAATTAAATCATAAATCAGTGGACATTTAGAATTTATTATAAAAGTCAATTTGGTATAGTCTTACAAATAGGCAGGAATTGAGTAATCAGATTGTTTCATTCCTGATTAAATATGAATTTAACGGTCGAAAAGAGCGCTTTGTACAGAGTGGACCATAATTAAACTGATCAAAAATAGTTCCGAAAGTCAAAGCACAAGGAGAATACATGGGATGTAATTTGAAATAGAGTTTAAAAAAATTGTAAAAAAGGTAACTTAACAGCTCGCAAAACGTATAAAAACTCATGGAATGCCCATCAAAAATTAGTCGTGCATAACTACTACAGCGCCCCTATAACAAATTCTAAGATTGAACTCGTCCACAGTTCATTTATGACTTTAAATTTCTTCAGGTTGTTTTGTTAGAATAACATTTAGAAATTAGTTCCGTGATTAAAATTTCCAAATAATGATTTCTTTCAGGTCAGCTTCAGTAATGAATGTTTCTTATAATTCAAAATTTTGTGATAGACGTTTCTTTCTGGTAGCAATTTCAACGAAGAATTCGTCGTGTAAATGTATGCTAAGTCTGTCAAATACTCACATGGAATTTAAGAGTGATGACGAGTAATTCACCTGTTATAAAATACTGTAACTACATTTTTCAATTAATCCGCACTTTTTTTTTTTTTTTTTGACATTCTTAGGAATCACGAATTATGTTTCTGCCGTCATAAATGTATCGTTTTACTATTGCAAGATAAGAGGAAATTCTTGAAAGATTTGATTGAAATGAAACGCAACTAAATAAGAGAACAAGTCTTTCGAAAAACAGAAAAGAGCTTGATCTTAAAATACTTTAACATCTTGGGCTTTGGTTAGGTGGGGTTAAGACTATAATAGTGGTTTCCACCCACTGAAGGGGTGGGGTAGGTAGGTTAAAATGTTTAAGTGAGCGTTTAATTAAGATCATCGTACCACCGGAAGCAACTTCGTTTGTAATTCTGTCATTACGATAGTAAGTATAATTTGGAACAAAAATGTTGAGAGTGGATTTAAGGTGAGTTTCTTGTTTAAGAAGAATTTCAGGTGAGTGTTTAATAATAAACTCCCGAAGCTCAACCATTTTAGAAGTGATTCCATTGGCATTCCAGGAACAAATCTTAAGACCCATTGGGTTAAAATTTAGGTTTGTGCTATTAATCGTCATTATTATTATTGTCCATAATGGCTTCGAGTATGGCTAATTTCTTATTAGCACTGCCTTTGGCAGCTTTGATTTTTGGTAGATTGGTGAGTAGCCCTGGGAGTATGAAGAAGATTTCTGCTAACTCCTTAAGTTGGTCAATAGCATTGATGAAGTTTGTTATTGGATTATTATCGTTGCGGTTGTTTATAGGAGTTCGGTTGGTTCTTTTGGTGTTTAGATTTTCTTCGTTGGTGGGCTCCCTCAGTTGAGTGTTAGAGGCGGCACTTGCATATGAAAAGTTCTCTCGAACAGGGTTATTGATTATGATCTTTTTGTTGACTGTAGATCCTTTTGGAGGTTTTGGGAAAGATTTACAGCCGCCGTAGGATGCTGCGTGGCCTTTAGCATCACAATTGATACAGGTGATGTCTTCTATTTTGCCATTTATGGTGCATTCTCTGGTGGGATCGGCGCCGGAACATTTCAAACATCGAGGGGCCATATGGCAGTTCTGCGAACTGTGATGGAAGAAATTACAGTTAAAGCACTGTGTGACTTGATTGCTTTTATAAGTATCTATGGTGATGGATATATAGCAGAGTCTATTGATATCGTATATTTTTTGGTTTAGTTCATTTCTGGGGAGGGTGACCATGATGATTGGAAGTGGAAGCTTAGTTCGCCTATTAATGAGTTGGTTAATTTTTGTGGGAATGAATCCAAGTTCTTCGAGTTCTTCTTGAATATCTTCTATTGTTGTATCACGCGGAAGACCTTTAATAACAATTTTAATTGGTCTATTATTTTTTGGTTGGATAACATAGTATTCGAATGGTTTATTGGATAAGGAGTTTGTCAATTGCCGGTACTCTTCAAATGTGTCGGTGTATAATTTTATATACTCTCCAGAGAGTCTGGTTCTTAATTTTGGCATTTCCTTTGTTAATGCTTGTAATTGGAGTCTGTAATTCTTGGTAATTTTAAGCATTATGGGCGGAGGTAAGTTTTTAGGAGTTGTCAGATTATTAGTTGGCTTTGATTGGGTGGGAGTTCCGATTTCATTCGATGGTGTAGGATTTTCTTTTAAAGTTAATTTTTCAAATTTATTTTGAGTTTGCAGAGGTAAGTTAAATGAAGGGATCAAATTTAGTTTCTTAACCGTTTTATTTTTGGGGGGAGTGACAAAGCCGTCAATATCTTTCCGTTTGTGTGAATTTCTAATTGGAGAGGAAGGGGGAGTGTGATGGACAGGGCAGCCAGCAGTATCGCAAGGCGCTAAAGAAGTGTACTCACCCTCCAGTTGTTTAAGTTGATTTTCTTTTTCCAATATCCGGTTCAGAGTTTCAGTGTATTCCTGGCATTCCGTGTCATAATTAAAAGAGTTGAAAAGAGCAAGCTGATTTTTGTAGCCTTCTTTGATCTTTGCACAAGCTCCAATTTGATTTTCAATTTCTCGTCTTCTGATGCAGTGGGTGGGGAAGCCTTCAGAGAGAGATGGTGAAGATGATCTTGATTCGTCGCCATGTTCCATATCCTGATTGTCGAAATTCGAAGCCATGGTCGGTGAAGGGTGTTAGAGAAATTTTTGGAGGATTCCCTCGCAAGATAGCACTGAAAAGTGCTGCTTAGGTATTTATGTTGCAGTCAGTGAAATTTCAGATGAACAGAACAACAGATTAATACTTTTTCTTTGTTCGCTTCGCTTATCTCCGTACTCACTTCCGTATTCCAACGTGACCACACCCAATCTAAGAAGCTGCAGCTCAGGAAAAAAATGGGAACGCTGGGAACGCTGGGAAGTATTTCGAGCACATAGGCCGCGGAGCGGCCCTTAAGCTCGGTTCGGTATTATTATAGCAAGACTTGGCTTAAAAGTTGAAGATTAAAACATTCTGCTTGATGGGATCAGTAGCTGTGCTCTGATTGGTTGTCTCTGATGTCTGGTAAGATTAGCAGTTTGGACGTACAGGTTTCGGTCAGGGGTGGCGCTGATATCTTGGTTTCCTATTGGTTGCTGTGGTATGGAGGGGAGCTTTCCTATTGGCTGCCCTTGGCTGATGTGTTTGAATTAGGGGTGTGTTTATGTTGTGGGGCGTATACGGCTTGTGAATGAGGTTATTTAGTTACGAGTGTATAAATTTTTTTTTTTTGTTTAAATTAAATTATAGAGAATATAATATGTGAGAAAATTAAGGAGGGTTGTAAGAATCAAGGAGTACTATTCTGGGTCGTTTAATGTTTTCTCTTGGAGTGTAATTTTCAAGATTAATCATGTTGATGTTATTGGTGAGGTTTAGAGAGGAGAAAAATTTTTTGGCAGTTTTTTGGATATGTTTTCTAAATGTGGGGATTTTAGTAGCTTTTAGGATTTCATTATTTCTGATGTACCATCTAGATTTAGTAATTAATCGGAGAGTTGAGCTTTGTGTTTTTTCGAGTAGATTAATATTACTTTTTGCCGCATACGCCCAAATTGGACATGCATAAGTGATAATTGGTCTGAGAACGGCTGTGTACAGAAGCAATTTGTTTTTAGTAGTCATTTTAGAATCCCGGCAGATTAGGGGGAAAATACTGCATTTTGCTTTCCGGAATTTTTCACGCGAGTAGTTAATGTGTGGTTTCCATGTAAGTTTTTTGTCTAGTATTACTCCGAGGTATTTTGTTTGTTGAGACCACGGTATTTGTGTATTGTAGAAGGTTGGGGGTGCGGTGTTAATAATTCTTTTTCTGGAAAATAAGATTGCTGCCGATTTCTCGACATTAATCTTGATTTTCCAGTCGTTATAATAGTTTTCAAGTATTTTTAGGTGTTTGTTAAGTGCGAATGTTACTGTTTTTGTGTTTTTGTATTTCGCCAGTATGGCTGTGTCATCGGCATACATGTTTAATATGGTTAAGGTATATTGTGGTATGTCATTTAAGTATAAGTTGTATAAAATTGGGCCGATAAGAGATCCTTGAACTACTCCATATTTTGTGAAGTGAGTTTGTGAAAGTGTGTTATTGATTTTAACTTGAAAGTTTCTGTTTGTGAGATATGAAAAAATTAATTTTATAAGTGGTGTAGGGAAGTTGTAGTTTATAAGTTTGTAGGTGAGACCTTCTATCCAGACGCGGTCGAAGGCTTTTTGAATGTCTAGAAAGACCGCGCCTGTTGATTTACTACGTTCAAGTCCGGATGAGATATGCTCTGTTAGTTTGATTAGAGGATGGGAGGTAGAGAGATTTTTTGTGAAGCCGTATTGGTTAGGGTTACGAATATCGGAAGCGTCAATGTGGTTGTTGATTCTTTTCAGTATGACAGATTCTGTACGTTTGCTTAAGGGAGAGAGCAATGCTATTGGTCGATAGCTATCAGGTAGGCGGGGATTTTTCCCCTGTTTAAGGATAGGAAAGATTATTGAGGTTTTCCAGTTTTTAGGAAAGTGTTGTAGTTTAAGCATTATATTAATTAAATATGTTAGGAGGAAAATTAGTTTAGGTGGAAAGTTTTTGAGCATTTTATTTGTGATATTGTCTTTGCCAGGGGCTTTATTTATTGCAATGTTTTTAATGTAGGTAGTAATTTCATTTGGCCAAACAGTTTCAATGTGTGTGTGAGGTGGGGGGTTGTTAAAAAAGTTTTGTAGGGTAGTGTGTACTTTTTGATCAATTTCAGTTATGTAATTTGTAGGGCGTTTGTTTTCTGTGAAGTTGTGTGTGAGTGAGTGTGCTAGGAGGTTAGATTTTTCAATGTCTGATTCAGCAGTATTATTGTTGTTTATTAGTGGGGGAATGTGACTTCTTTTGCTTTTGAAGGATTTAGTAATTTTCCATATGGATTTGTCATGTATGTTAAGTGTTTGCAAGGTCTGAGTCCAGCTATTTTGAGTGAATTTATGTATTTCTTTTTTGATTTGGTTTTGAATTCGGTTAACTTGTGTTTTAATGTTGGGGTCAAGTGTTCTTTGAAATAATTTTTTGGTTTTGTTTCGTAGTTTAATGAGTTGTTTAATGTTGGGTGGTGTGTATCTTTCGTTTTTTGTTGTGATTGGTGTGGAGGCTTTTTGTTGTGCATTATTAATGCATTTTGTGAGGTCATTAATTTTTTGTTCAAGTTGTGTGCTATTGTTGATGTTAGAGTAGTCAATTATGTTTATGTTATTGTTAATTTCTTGTTGAAAGAGTTTCCAATTTGTCGTGATGGCTCTTTTGTTGATGTGATGTGTAAGGGTAAAATTAAATTCAAGAATTATTGGGTTATGGTCTGATGAAAGTTCTGGTATGGAGGTGAGGGTGTGCTTGTAATTAAAATTTTTTATGAGTGCAAAATCTATGGTGGTGGCTGAGTTGTGACCGTATCTTGTGGGTGTGGGTGGGTATGCTAGTGTAATGTCGTGTTGATTAATATAATTATATAAGTTAACCCCTCTAGGTGTGTTAGTGTTTGCGTTCCATGTTTGGTGTTTCGCATTGAAATCACCTATAATGACACAATTGTTATTTAAGTTAAAGATGGTGTCAAGATCTTGTGTGAAATTGGAGTAGTGGGATGACGGGGGTATGTATGTGGAGACGAGGGTGACAGCTGAGTGGTTAGGTGGGGTGAGAATAACTATGGTTGCTTCTATGTGTTGGAGTGGTGGGGTAGTTAGACGGTGATGTGCAAGGGAGTTTTTAATGTAAATCATGGTGCCTCCTGATGCAATTTCTTGCGTGTGCCTATCGTCTCTGTAGGCAGTGTAGTTTGGGAGGTGTACAGTGTTTCGTGGTCTCAGGTGTGTTTCTTGTATCATTATTAAGTCGGGGGAATGCTTCTGTACAAAATCTCGTAGCTCAACAATACGAGATTTTAAACCGTTCGCGTTCCATGAGCAAAGGCTTAAGCCGAAAAATTTGTATCTATTGTTCTGTGCAGCTATTGTTAATTGGTTTATAGAATTAGTCATCATTGTCCAACAGAGCTTCTATTAAAGCATAGGTTTTGTTTGTCTTGCCTTTTGCTGCTTTAATTTTGGAAATGTTCTTGAGAAGTCCTGGGAGTTGTTTGAATATTTCTGTTAGAGTTTGGAACATCTCTATGGCTTGAAATAAGTCAGGTGTTTCCTCTTCTTCTTCTATTTGTTGCTTTTTGTTCTTTTGTTGCATATGCTTGTTTACAAGGTTTATTGCTTTGGTTCTATTGTTTTTGTTTGAGCTGGTGGTAAGTTTTTCTTGTTGTTGTGGTGGGTTTGTTTCTGGTTCCTGTGGCGCCATCTGTTTTTTGGAAACGGCGTTAGCAAAAGTGAAGTTTTCTTTGATCAAGTTTTGTCCTTTGGCGATTATGTTTTGCTTTTTCGGAGGTCTTGGGAACTTTTCGCAGCCTCCATATGAGGCGAGGTGTCCCTGATGGTCGCAATTAATGCACTCGGGGTTTAATATTCTTTCTTTTATTGGGCAGTCTCTGGTGAGATGAGGTTCTGCGCATTTCAGGCATCTTGGGTTTCTGTGACAGTTTTCTGCCGAGTGGTGAAAAAAGCTACACCGATAACATTGTGTAACCTTACCGCTACCTCTGTAACCCTCAATTTTGATGTTCATGTAACACAGTTTGGAGATTTCAAATATTTTCTCGACTTCTTGTGTTCTCGGTAGAGTAGCAAGATTGACCGGAAGCGGAAACTTGGTTCTCCTGTTTGAAAGTTGTACTACACGGATGGGGTTGAAACCTAATTCCAGTAGTTCTTGTTTAATATCTTCTGGATCTGTTTCCCGTGGAAGTCCTTTCATTACGGCCTTCACAGGTCTTTGTTGTACCGGGCGAATAACGTAGTATTCGTACTCGGCTCTGGTGGACAAGTATTGGACTAGGTTTCTATATTCGTCTGGGGTGTTTACATATAATTTGATATATTCCCCTGAGAGCTTTGTGCTAAGATTGGGATAACAAAGTGTATGGCCTGAAGTTGTTGCTTGTAGTTGTTAATTTTTAACATTATTGGTGAAGGGAGTCGTTCCTTGGGTGGGAGGACGACCTCGTTTGTTTGTGTGTTATCTGATTCTTGGATTTTTAAATTTTGGAATTTGTTCTGGGTGGTTGTAATTCTAGTAGATTCGGTGATTATTTGTCTTTTAGCTGTTTTTCGATTTGGGGGAGTGACGAAGCCGTCTTCGTCTTTCCTTTTTAAATTTAAGTTTTTAGTTGGTGTGGTAGGTAGAGTGGTGTGAATGTGACAGCCAGGGACAGAACAAGTAGGAAGTGATGAATACTCTCCCTCCGCTGTTGTCAGATCATCCTGGGCCTTGGAGTGGAGTAGGAGATAGGAGCGGAACTGCTCGTCAGATTCGTCATGGTCAGGATTCCTTCGGTTGGACTGGATAAGCATATTTACTTCGTCTCGGTAGTGGACGAGTTTTCGAATCCGTCTTTGTAAGGCCTGTAGTGTCTCGCATGACTCCCGATTTACATCTCGAATAGGAGATTGAGAACGGGATGAAGATGGAGAAGATAAATCCATATTTAGTTCCATTGTTCCAGTTTCAGGTGCCGGGTCGGTTAGGGTGAGGGTCGGGAAAATAGAATATCTTCGCCGAATAGCTCTGAAAAGAGCTGCTTCGATGTAATTTTGAGCTTTTTTAGTTAAACGTACGGAGAGAGCCGGTTACACGAGCCAGTTGATCTAGTCAATCCAA
>BMAW01086136.1:0-11251 GCA_019974015.1 Nephila pilipes
CAAATAATTCCTGTCGCCAAGGGTGGTTGGGCTAAACTGCATTCCAACCATTTAATTTACCGGATGAATTAAGAAACAAGTCAATGCTTCTACTATGTCATTTGTCTTGCAATGGCAAAGTTGGTAACGAGTCGGAGTAGAATCTTATTCCTTCGGATCGAATCTCGTCGAAGCATAGCATTTTTTTTATTTGATTTTCAAATAATTGATTTAAGTTTTATATTGGAGAAAAAAAAATTTAACTTATGTAAGATATTTAGCAGAATATAAATTTAGAAATAAATACCGTCAGTGACGAAGCGTGTAGATCGCAGAAAAAAAAATTTCTTTTGCAACTTAATATTGTGATTCTGTCGTATGTATATATATAATTACATATTAATTGTAATTATTTAATATAAAGTAACTAAAATAAAAAATTTCTTTGTTGACCTAAGTAGGAATTGACTTTATTTTTTATTATATGACTTGTTTAGAGTATGCAACGGACGCAGTTGCTTTTATTTAGAACAGAGGTCTTCAAACTGGGTTCCCTGAAATTTTGATAGTGGTTCCGCGTGAAATCACTATTTGCTCAATCAATGCACCAAAATTTCAGTAAAATTTTAATTTTCATTACAGATTGAATTCTTAAAGGCAATTTACTTGTAAATATAAATAAATATTCTATGGATAAAATAAGATCTAAAATTTTGTAAAAGCTACGTGCTTCAATTATATTAATCGAGATGCATTATTTATTTGGTCATTTATTTCACTATTTTCAAGGTGTATAGTAACATTGAAGCAATCCTTTTAAAACTGAAATTTTGGGCAGATTACATTTTGAAAGATAATATTGAATACTTTCCTAATTTTGAGTAATATTTTAATAGACGGTAACGTTAATCTCGACAAAAAAAAATGTAAAAATTTAGTTTGTTCCAACACTTATCAGATCTGCATAAAACATTTCTTGAATATTTCTCTGTTCAAAAAGAGAAATTATCTTGGATTCAGTATCCTTCTCAAGACTGCGACACCTCGAAACTCCCAATAAAAGAACGAGAACATCAAATTGATATATCGAACGAAATTCAATTGAAACTAAATTTTAGTCAAGTCGATATTATGGCTTTTTGGATTGACATTAGAAAATAATATTCTGAAGTTGTCACTAATGTCATATGTTTCAAACTATGCATGAGATAAATCATTCTCTTTGTACGTTGCGACATAAACAAAACACAGAAAATGACTGGATGCTGAAGATGAATTAAGTTGTAGATTTCATCAATTATTCCAGGTGTAAAAATACTTTGCAATAAAAGATAATTATTGCCCATTCATTAAAAATTCTCGTTTTATTTGCCATGATCAAAAATATTGTTTAGTTTATTATATTCATAGAAAATATTTTAGAAAACCAAAAAAGAAAACACCTATTAGCTACCTTACCATTCATTATATCTTATTAAGATGTTTCTATTGTGATAAAACAGAGATGCAGTAATAATTTTGTAAATTTGAGTAGGATAAAGCTTTGATATCCATTTTTTTTTCCTTTGATCAATAGGTTCTTTCAAGAAAATGCTAAGCTCAAAGGGTTTTCCGAGATTTAAAAGATTGAATACCTCTGACTTAGAATATGTGGTTAATGAGAAGGCCGTGGATAAGTGTAATAAACAAGCTATTTTAAAAACAGCATTAAGAAGAATTCTATGATTTCGTAAAATTAGGCTCGAAATTTAAGTTCGGTTGAAATATAATACGGCATTTTTAGTTGAAAATGAGATTTACTATATTATTATTCGACCATGAGGTAATACTACATTACTAGACATGCATCATCATTTCTCTGTCACATTAATATGCGTGAATATAGTTCGACATGTTACAATGATGCATAGGGTTGACGCCAATTTGATGATTTTTCTCGTTCAATTACAATTTTATTCTGGCAAACCCTTTTTTTTTTTTTTTTTTTTTTTTCCCCTAACATTAAAGATATTTTTCGGGAGTAACTTTTTAAGATAGTCTGATGGTGTATTTCAAATGTCGCCCAATTGGCCAGCTTTCAACCTTCATTTCATTTAATTAGTGTTACTGTTTTCTGCGACGACAATCGTTGAATGCTTACATACTTGCATAAAGGTGTGGGGGGGGGAGGTTACATTGAGGGTTCTATTCCAAAACTTTCAAATTTAGGGAGATGGACCTGTCACTGCTCCATCACAAAGTAGTCAGCAAGCATTATATATCCAGTTCATATGCCAAAACGGTACTTCTGAACCCCATTGTATTGTTAGGTTCATAGTTTCTTTTTATGTTGCCCGATTTTGATTCGAATGGTTCAGAAAGTTCATCAGAAGTTGACATCGGCGAGAGCTATTCTTCAGATAGACAAACAGTAAGAACTGCATAATAAATCACCGACTTAAAGTAGTTCGATATTAATAGTTTACACAATAATAAACATATTTTTTTTAATATAGTGCTCGGTTGGGAAAAACATGAAAAGCGTAGTTGCACAGCGACAGTTTTATTTTAAATAGTTTTCGGCAAATATACTAGCCTTTTTTTTTTGTTTCCTCAACAAACATAAATTCGAGTTTTTTACAATTAGTCATTCTTCCAACTTTTCCTTTCGCATTTGTATTCGTCATCCGGGATGAAACTTACAAGGAGTGAGAAATCCCAAGGCCACGTGCTACTTTTTCGGTCTACCAGATGCGGCCTTATCAATAAAAAATATTTTTATTTCCATCATATTTGTTTTATTTTTAATTTGTCAACAAAAAAACTGCCTGCTACAATTTGTCACACAAACATCTTATTCAGAGATGTTTACATTTAAAATATTTCTGTGGTCAAATGTATTCTGCTAATTTTATAATAGCTAAAGAATTTTAAAATTAATAAAATAAGTAATATACAGTAACAATACTTTTGAAAAAGAATGGACTATTAAATGTGCATTTTACGAAAGCTCCTTAAATGCAATCTAATTAAATTTTCGATAAATTAATGCGGTCGACCAACATAAAGTCTCCTCTCCCCAACTAGTCTTCACTAAATAGTTACTCGTATTACTCAATTTCTTTCTACTTCAAAAGATAGATATTTGAGCTTGAATATATTCGATAAATAACTAATTACACGATTTTTTTTTTTATATCTGTCAACATCAAACGCCTCCGATTTTTCCTCATGGCCAAATTTCATATATTCGAGTTTCTATATTGTGCTGCCCTCTGGTAAACGGCGCCAAAACAAATGTGACACTGATTCATAGGCTAGTTTTGATAGATCAAGTGAGAACAGTGACCTTTCATGAGACATCGATCCATCATTACACACAGAAAACCAAGTAACAGTAAAAAAAATGGGATTGTTTCGCGTGAATTTGCTCAAAAGAAGGCTACAAAGGTCTCATCGATCGAAAAAGTGATTTTTTTTGGATGCCAAGGGCGTCATACTTTCGGACTTCTTTGAAAAAGGAACAACTATTACAAGAACTATACTACAGTGTATATTTTACCCCATTTTCAATTCTTATTCTTAATAACCTATTTGCCATTTCTAACACGGATACACAGTGACATGGGGCACATTCAGTTCGAATATAAGCAATGAATTTCGACGGATAAGAAATACGCATACGTGATTCAAAATTTGCTAAATTCGAATTCAAAATTTTCCCAAGAAAGTTGAATATCACAAGTTGTTTGCCGCCACTTTTTAGAAGATAGTTTTTCTACTCAGCGGCGGTAGTAGATTATTAGATCTGTCTATGATTGGATCTCTGGATAGGTCAATCAAGAGAAAATTTAACAGGTTTTTGCAATGACTAAGCCAACCAGGATTCTCCTTCGGATTTTTCGACATCCCCCCCCCCCCCGCAAAATATTCATTTTTGGAGTAGGGGGGACATTCCACTACATTAAACACTATCTATATCTCTCTTTTTATACCCCTTTATTCTTTAAGTTTAAATTTAAGAAGTTTGTGCATATATACAAAGCATTCATTATAAATTTCAAGACATTTCAATACAACAAAGTACGAACTGTACCACAGAACCTGAATGACATTTCAATGGTTTTAAAAACCAGAAAAGTCGTCAATAATCTTTTGTGTAATCGAACAAGTACGAATTTCATACTTACCGTAGGAAATGAGACATTTCCTTACAAAAATAAAGATTTATTTTACAAGTCGAATTTCTCTCCTGAGAGTCCCACTTAACTTTCATTCTTGACTGACTTTTTAATTAACTTTATATAATGAATGATCTTGTTAAAAAAATCTAATATCTTTCGTGACGCACAACTAAGCAGAACAAAAACAATCATCCATTGTCGTTTGTACTATATAGAACTATTTGTAACTAAAATAAAATAAAAAATCTTCTTCGATAGACGAGAGAATCCAACAATGAAGAATATGAAAACGTATTCTACCAATAGCAGAAGAAAAGAATATGTTTTGGTTTCAAGTTGTCAAAATATTTCATTCTGGTGTGGATCTAAAATATGTTATTTAATATAATACAAATATTTCACTCAAAATGAAATGGAATACATGTATTAAAATTTTGAGATAAAATATATACCGGGAATGCTCAGTTTACCCAATTTGATAATAATAGGCAAAAAGAAAATTTTACTAAATTTTTACATTAATGTTTTGTTAGAATTCCTTGATTCTTATATTTCTAAATTGATTTCTTACATTTCAATAAGAACAGACAATAATATTATTTCCTTTTCGGCATTTTCAAGCCATGCGGAAAATTAATAGTTATTCGAAACACATTTAAAAATAAAATAATAAATTAAATGAAAAAGTATTTAATGGATAGTAAATATGAAAAAAAAAAGTATGGGTAGTTTCCATTTAATGAGTTTTCTGTAAACATTTAATGCAGTAAAATAATTCAATGATCAATTAAATTATGAGTTTAGAGGCAAGCTATCGTAGCCCAAATTATTTTAAAAAATTAACAGAAAATAAAACCATGAATAATAATAATAAAAAAAAAATGGAAAATGAAAACTCTACTTTACTGCATCAGTTGAAAAGAAGCTTCCATTCTTTTGAAAAAGTAATGCTTATCGTTTTCCTGACGATGTAAATAATTAAAAACACAAGGGAAACGAAATCAAAATTTAAAATATTTAACGAACATAAAATTTACTTTTGAAATTCATATCCGGATATCAATCAGGGAAAAAAAAAAAATAGAGATTGTAAGAGAAAACCAGATGCAACAATTTTATTAAAATATTTAAGAAATGACAATTCACACACATATATGAGGACAGGGAGCAAAAGGGACACATAATTTTTTTATTATAAGAGCATGATTTCGGTCAGTGTGGGCGAATGAGGTATTCTTTGTTCATAAGTCATGAAAAATATTTAAATGATTCTGTAATTAATAGTTAGAGCATATAAATAAACAAAATAACACACAGTGTTGCGAAATTTCCATGCCCCCGAAGAAATGGAAGGCAAGTTAATACGTCAGACTAGTTACTCAGAATAAGCCCAAGCAAAGGTTATTGTAAATGTTCTTAAATGTTTTTTCTCATTTTAAAGGTGATATTTTTTATAAATTTTTTTAGATGTTTTAAATTTTTTTTTTATCGGTAATCCATTCGAATTTGACTAATCGATTCGAATTTCACTTTCCGATCTTCAAATATCCTATCTTGAATCATAAAAAAAAAAAAAAAATTGCAGTTAAGTATGATTGTATTCTCCCAATTGATCGTAAAAGAAAACTTTGTAAAACCACTTTGATCCAACATACTGTTAATCAGAATCAATTTCGAATGAAGGTCGACCAATTACATTAAAATTAGTAAACACACACATATAAATGCAATTTTAAAACATTTTCATATAATTAATACACCGGTCTACATGATTACAAATTCGTAAATGGTCTTCCTTTACAGAAAACCAAAATATAATGCAAACAAGATGGGCGACCTCCCACACATGAAAACTATTTTAATAATATAGCATATAGCTTCTCTTTTACATCTTTCATCCTCCCCTTGATGAACGCGATTTAATTCAATTTATTTTTTCATACGGATAATATACTATTTCTACTTAAGTATCGCAATGGCAACTAACCCTGATTCTATGTATTGCAAAATAAAGCATTTCTGCTATTTTACAGCGATATTTAATAATTTGATGGTCAAGATGAATGTAGCCCTCGTTATATACTTTAAAATATTTTCATGACAATAAGGTGAAGGGGTTGTGACACATTCATCAACAATGTTTTCAATCAACAACTTTCTATTTTCATTCCTTTTCGTGACTGCAACTTACAATGAATATATGGCCCAAAATATTGTTTATTGATTCTAGCAGACTTTAGTCGGGCCTCGGCCACCAAGGCCGAAGCGAAACACCAAAAATATTTCAGATGATCAGAAAGCTTTCGCTGTGTATCAAGTTACTTTCAGGGATTTTTCCCAATAGACGTAATATAACACGTGGTACAGGATTAGGGATTCTGGGGAATACCAACAAAAGACAGGGAGTCTAGTAAGGATTATTTTGGCAAATTTACGACCGTGGGAAAGAGGAATAAACAAACTTTATGATTGCGTAATGTAATAAATAAAAGGATAACTTGGAATGGAATCAGGAAATAAGAATGAACTCTTTATTTTTGAATTAGAGGATAGAAAATTAAATTATTATTAAGAGAAATTATTAAATTAAAGTTAAATTATTACATATATATAAAGAATCTTATTTAGCTGAGAGAACACCTGGGCACATTTTATGCCTATTACCAATCCATTAGTGTAATATAAAGTTTTCGTTATTCATTCACCTAATTATTTAAACAGATGAAAGTTTTTTATGGATTTTATTTGCGAATATAAACAAGTTTTACAGTTAAAATAATCGTCAATATTTATCTAATATTAAATTTTAAATTCCGTGAGATGTTTTGAAATCATTATCGTCTTTTTAGGAAATTCATGGCCAGTAACGCAAATGAACTATTAAAAATTGGAAATAGTATAATAATTCAGTTTTGAATTACAAAAATAAACGATAAACACTAAATGATAAGTATCATCAATGCATACATACATATATATGCGCACACACACACATATATATTTACTTGAAAGAAACATAACCTAAATTCAAATGTTAAATACTAATACGTAATATCTCTATGAATATTTGTAAATTAATTACCTATTCAGAGTGTTCCACGTATTTACCAGTCATCAGTCCATTAAGTTAATTATTTAAATACAGCCCCATAAATCTTTGCAAACAAACCTTTCATCTCAACATTTGGCAACAATCCATAAGTTAATTAATGCCATTCTTGGAAATAAAAAGCTTATTGGAAACCAGATAATAACAGAATGAAATAGCTAGAAGGAAAGGTAGATTACACTAAACGAATATGTAATGTGTAATCTAAAAATGACAAAACGCTAACTCTGCAGTAGATTTAAATGCGCCACTTTCAATACATTTGACGATCTAAGATTTAAATGGACAGAGGAATATTTTGTGATGTGCGTATTAATTACGATGCGTATCTGAAAATTAAATCAAACTCAACTTAGGAAAACACATTTTATTTATGGAATATTTGCATCTTTTTTTTTTTAAAAGGTTTTGTTATAATTTCAGATACCTTGCAATTTTAAACAATCATCAGAATAAAACCGATTTAAGGCTCAAGACAATAGAAACTGTTTTAGTACTATAACACAATTCATTCCTGTCATGAATAATCACTTCCTTAAAAAAAAAAAAAAAAAAAAAGGACAGTTCATTTATACATCACGTATGATCCGGAAGCATTCTCACTTTCAGCAACGAAACAATAAATCAGTTTTGATATAATGAAGCAATTTGCGAGTAATTCAATTTCGAAGTTAGCCATTCGAGTTTCCATTCGATACAGTGATTTGGTATTGCAAGACGGATTCAACTGCAAGTTTCAAAAGGGTACGTTGTCTGAATATTTTTAGAGGTCATTCAGAGAACGCTGCGAGGTCACTTATAAATTTTTAATTAAAAAAAAGAAATAAAATTCATTAATGAAATTATGTTTCGAAAATATTATGTTCAGGGATAGATTTCTAAAAATATACAAGCCAAAGACTTGTATATTTGTAGATACAGTACAAAAATGTATATACAATGCAATTTTTGAAAGGAATTCGCAGCCAAAGTGACATTTACAAAATTATTCCGATTAAGAAATCATAGAAAAAAATTATATTAATCCATGTAAAAAAAAATTTGAAAATATGAATACATTTTGAAATTCCTTATTAAAACTTTAGTAAAAATATTTCACTATAATACTTAGAATAAATATTTAAACATAATTACATTAAAAATCATTTTATAAAGGAAGAAATAAGAATATACAAAATTTATAGCATACAAGTAAAGTTCAATAAAAACAATCACGATTTCAGTTCAATATGCTTCAGACCATTTCATGGTTGAAGATTCAAAACCATTTTTGGGATCAAGTTTCAAAGCTGATTTCGAATACTGGTAGCAAAATGTCAATGCATTTAATCAAATTCATTGCATCAGAAATCAGTTAGAGATATTTCGAACCTCAGATCAAAAATAAATTATAAATAATACTCTTAAGCTCAGTTGTTGGAAGATAGTTTTGTTTTCTTCGTTTTTCAATGTCTTTATCCAACTACTTTTTGAATACAATAAGCTCGATTTAAGTTACTAATTGTCCAAAGTTACAATTTTTCATTTTTTTTTTTTTTGGTTAATGAAAGTTGAAATTATCTTTTACTTCAATAACATAAAACAAATTTATTTTCTAATAATACGACATTAATATTTCAAACCTTTGCGGACATTCAGTTCAGTTCTCGGAATTTTCAAGGAAGTTTAATTATAGATAATTTTCGTTATCTTTTCGAATAATATATTGGATTCTATAAAACTATTTTGAAGATCTTCCAGAACTTCCTGCTTTATTATTCATTTTATAATGCTTCTGATATTATCTAACGGTCTTAAAATCCAGAATATAACTAAAATTCGCTATTTCAGTAATAAATTTGATAATATTTTTTTTAAAAATTTTACTCCATTTAATTTGCGGATTTAGAGGGAAATATTGTACGTTTTCTAGAAACAAATCAGAGTATACGTATTATACTTGTACATATTTGACTAAACACTTTGAACAATTTTATTTAATACAACTTATCGTTGTGAAATTGAATTAAAACATCTTTTACGGGGAAATAGTAAACTATGTCCACAACATTTTAATTTGAAATATTTTCTTTCCAAGCAATAAACGTTTTCCAAGCGAAAATATTTTTGTGCCTGAAGATTTATTTTACTTTTACATAATTCTCTCACTTCTACGTTTTTTTTCAAGGAAAATCAATAACATATTTTGAACGAAATAAATTTCATGTTACATTCATTTGATATTTTGTTATTTTTATAATTTTTTGAAAATTATAAGTCACAGAAGTACGTTTGAATTAAACGTACGTTAATGACCTTAAAGTTTTTAAAGATCGCATACATAAATTTTTATAACAAATTAAAGAGTATTTGTTCTTTGCATTTATTTAATGAACTTTGGTTCAGAGACGATCAGATTGGCATTCCGATCGAGTCCTTAAAATATTTTTGACTACTGTACTCGTCTGCTAGTTTTATTACAGACGAGACATCTTTAAATAGGGAATTGAATAGCTATTATTTAAAAAAGAAAGGCAGATTTTCAGAATAAACATATTGCAGGAATCATATCATAAAGAATTACACGAACCGGTTGAAAAACCACTCAAACCACGTTTTTCTCGAAATGGTTAAAATGTTAGGTTCTTTAGTTTTTATTCATTTATTTAAACTCTATTGTTTGGATGGAAAACATCATGTAAGAAATAAATTAGAGACAATAGTAGTCATTCCACAAATAAAATATAAATAAAAATTTAAGAGAGATCACACAAGTCAATGACTTCTGGTGATTCGCTGCAAGAGTTTAGGGTATGTATTGTTTTTAATTTCATATTTTCAAAACCGTATTTTTATCACGATATTGAAAAAAAAAATTCATTAGTTAAAAATAACATTACCGAAAGAGATGTTTCAAACTGCAAATTGTAAAAAGTTTCAAATGCAGTGGATGCTAATATCAAAGATACAACCAATTAATTACCTCTCATGATATTAAAATTTTTCACTCGATGCTATTCTGATAAATTGAAGGAATTTTTTTTTAAATGACAATTAATGCAATATCACAAGATACCGAATTCCTCATATTTTTTTTACATTATTTCTTCGACTTCATTAACATATGCAAACAGAATTTGTGCCATGGATAGTAACAATATTTATAACGAATAATTGCACAAAATTGGTAAAATTCTCATAACAGTTCGGAACATTTGTTTTGCAAAGTTTAGTTTTAGTTTTTTTATTAACGTCGCCCTAGAAGCAACAAGAGGGCTACTGGCGACGGACCTCGTAATTTTGAACCACGGTCAAGTGACGAGGACGATACCTGAGCTGCACCCCCCTCTCCTAACATCCACACCACGCCAACGGGAGGACTTTGGGCCCCGAACAGATTTAACGTGCATCAGCCCCGGCTACACGGCGGGTCTTTGGCGTCCAAGGATCGAACCCGCGACTAAACGAAAACCGCCGGCCGCGAGTCCACGAACTTGACCACTAGGCTACCGCAGCCCTTTGTTTTGCAAAATACTCTGGATGCGAAGATAATTTTAATATATCAATTTTAAGTTGAATAGTTAAACACAGCACTATTTCTTCTGAATTCAAAAGATGAAAAGTCAATGCATTTACTTTAGATTTTCCGTTTCTTATCTTTTTTTTTTTTAATCAAACCGTCAGTAAAATTTTATATTCTATGAAACTTTGATCCATTGTTAACATGATCAATTTTGTAAACTGCATACATTAATTTTAAGGTTAAAAGAAACACTCCTATTTCAATCGTACACAAGAAATCGGGAAATGGTTCATGCAAGTAATTTCAGTTAATAATGTACAGTATACTATAAATATATTTGCAATCCAATTTAAAATCCATACCGGGGGTGAGATACTCCCTGCCTTGCAGCCTTCTGGGTTATCAAATGCTGTCTTGCAAAAATGAATCTCAATTCTGCAGAAATCTTTTCGTTTTCATTATATGTGATTGTTCACTATTGATTCTGTAACATTTCAT
>BMAW01086145.1:976-52907 GCA_019974015.1 Nephila pilipes
TATATATATATATATATATATATAAAGAGAGAGATCTGATAATTCCCATCTATTGAGTCCCTGCTCTGAGTATTTCTTTCTTATGAAATATAGTGTTAGGAGTTGCTTCGTAGGTTTCCAGATTTATAATAAGAGATGAAAGAATACAAAATCAATACTTTTTTCTTACTAAATATTAAATGTTATTGATATAAATGCATATTTTCCCCCTAAATTCAAATGAAACGTTTCTTAAACTATAATGTTGAGTTACGACTTGTGTGATTGCAATATAATGTTTATAATATCTAATCCAATTTCATTCAATTTTTTTACAACAAAAATTAACCAAATCATATATTATTAAATAGAATAATAGCTAAACAGAATTGATTAATTCTGGCACAAATACTACCTACAAAATATTTATTAATACATAGTTCAAACAAGGAATTGATAAAAGTAACAACAAAGACATTTAGATTAATATTTCTATCTAACATTTTGCTGCAAAAGCTTTACTTTACATAATTTATTTCATACTAATAGAGGAAAGGATAAAAAATGAAGTTCAGAGGAAAGAGAATTATTCAGAGGAAAGAGTTCAGATGAATGAAAGAAAGTCCTTTCCTTCGGAACGACAAGCCAGACATCGCAAAATTAAAAGTAAAGTAATTACGTAAGAAAAATTGGTTCAGGGTCATTTGTTAAAAAGTAAAATTCTTGAGTATCCGGAGCAAACGCTAATGACACTTGTCAAGGTTGCAACTTTAAATTTTGTCAGAAGCCTTTCAGAAAACGATATATTTTCATCTTACGATAGTTGTTCGGAGAGTGTAAGTGGATTGTATATTGGAAATGATGATAATTACTTGTTGTAATTGTTTATTAAGATAAATGAGTGAGACTTGCTGCCTCGGACCATGTTGGTCTATAGCTCATACAAGAAGTAACATCGAATAACAATTTTCTTCATTCACTGGCACACGCCAGATTTGCTACAATTTGAAATGGGAGCCAAGTGCTCTCGACGCCAAGTGGTGAGAGTGCCTGAAAAATAGTATTTGAAAGTACTAAAATCTGCACAATCATTCTTCAATTCCTTGAACAAAATGCATAAGAAGAATTTATTTTCTATTGTTTACGCTCAAACCCTTTTCATCAATGACGTAATTTCAAGAACGTAATATTTTTCCACTATATTTCTAGCAGAAGAACTCATGGTAAATTCGACATAACCGAAATTGTTACTATCAAAAAAGTGCATCATTTTCATTATGGTATTATTATATGCATTCTTATACAGTGATGAGCATTTATATTCAAATAATGTAATTAATAACACAATATCGAAAATAAGAATACATTATTATCCTTAGTGAATATTGTAATAATTTATAATGCTAAAACTAATTTTTCTTATTTTCATTTGTTAATAATTAATATTTAGCATTCTAATTGAATATTTTTATATCCTAACATTGAATTCTTTCACTTGAACATTCAAGTCTTATTCAGCATCATTAAAGAGATACACCGACGAAAGACCTACCTATTCCTGAAAGATAATTACTAGTCCTTTTGAATTCACAGAATCAATTAATTCAATAATTAAGGGTTGTCAAATATAATTCATATACATTAATGGGGACTCAAATTTCCAATACAAATAAAGATTCAGGTGTCAGGTGTTGCACTCCAATGCATGAAAATGAATGTTTCCAACATTCCGATAAGTTAATGTATAACTTTATCCATATAATACAGTTTATTTCCTTCAAATTCTAATATTTCTCAATCAGCGGCGCTAACACGTGGGGCTCTTTAAACATGTTTCAAGTTATCTGAATACTTCGAATTTTACACACCTCCTCATTGCCACATATTCTCAAAATGCATACATGTCTGCAATTAAATGTCTCCAATGCCTAATGTCTGCGATTTAAAATGAACTGTCTTTCACAATCTCATGAACGCATTAAATATTATCACATTTTAAAATTAAATATCTGCCTGTTTTAGTCGTTTCTTTTTATAGTGTTAAATTTAATTTTTCATTCATTATTGATATTTAAATGTAATATAATAAGTTATTCGTGTTTTTTTCTGATCGTATTGGTTGTGTAGCAAATGCATCTCCATTCGAAATTGCGTTCATATCAATAACGCTATTGAAAAAATTATGATTTGCACTTACGAGTACTTTATGTGGTTTGGATAAATGAAGTATAAGAGAAACAATCTGGAGAAAGACAAGGATGATATTTATTTGTGTCTAAAATTTAGAGGCCTTAATATGGAATTTTTGTCATAAGTTAATAACAATTTTCCTCTGTTTATTTTTATTATATATATAAGTAAATAAACATAAGAAAAACGATATAATAAAAACAAAAAAAAAAGAAAGAAAAATTGCAAATTAATATTCATATGTTTCAAATACGCTGAATAAGTATTATTTCTTTAAAAAAAGAATTGGTAAATAAATGAATAATATAACAACAATGTGCATTTTATTGAGAAAAAATAACAAAGCTACAGAAATCATTATCAAGTTAAAAATTCGAAATTCAACTTTTAGTGTCTAAAACAATACAATAAATTGCGTACTTATTATATGTCCAAATATTGTAGTTACACGTATTTGAAACTAATGTTAATAACTCCTAACAATTGAATCTGTCATGTACCATATTATGCATTATATTTATTGAAACAACCAGCAGAAATGAAAATAAGTCGAAATATAATTGCGAGTGTCATATTACTTAACACTCTGTAGTTCATTAAATCTTAGGTAGTATTTGCTTTCGAATCTTGCAGTTCGACAAGTACATTTTTATTTAATGTAGAGAGAATCCATCTTTGGGAAGCTTGAGGCTGCATTTATGGTAGTTGATAGAAAGTTTGGAGTTCCCTTTTTTTCTTTTTCGCTAGCATTAATAGACTAGCATGTTCAGATGAATTAGGTCTGATGATTCTTTCTTCAAGCCACTCTTCATTTTTTTTTTTTGTTATTGACCTCTTTCTTCTCTACAAATGTAAGATTTGTAGCTGGTTAGTAGATTGGGGTATCATCTTTCAGAATAGGAATCTTGTTCACATATCTGAGGTTTCGGTTTCCTCAGGTTTGTAAGAGGAAATTATTCTTGTCAAATGTTTCTTTATTTGTGAGTCGAGGATGTGACTGAAGTCTAACTCATCTACCAAATGTATTAGATATTTGATTCTATCACGTCTGTCAATAGATATTTGCATCTGTCACTTCTTTTCCTTAAATTAATGGGACTCGTTGCCGTTTCAGATAAAATTTAGAACGGCTTAATACAAAATCCCACCCTCAGGACGGTTTTATAGTTTAGATACTTAATCAGCACTTAAAAGATAATAGTCTTCAATTATGATGAAGTCATGTTCGAAACACTTGAGATTTTCCTATTTGAAAGATACTAATGCATTTCTTTAAGAACTTTGGAGTGTTTATAATCTTCACGGAGGAGACTAACTGAACTATTAATATCTTTAAGAGCGGATATGGTTTTCTCAACAAGTATAATATTTGTCAGATATGATACCAACTGCAAAACGATAGAATAGGTGTTCAATAGTCTTACAGATTCAGTCTCTTTCTAAACTGCAGGACAGTTATAACTCAAATGGTCAGGAGAATGATAGTTTAAATATTTTCTAAGCGTCCCTCATTAGAAATCTTTACTCAGATAAGCCTCAAAGTATTTTTTTCACGTTTAAAAATCAGAGTTTTCTTGTGGCGATTTTCAAATCTTCTAATATTAACAAATTTATTCGATTATTTAGATTTCTTTTTTGAAAAGTCGATGTGATGCATGGTTTGGGTTTCAATACCCTAATACATTCTCAAATTCTTCAAACCTCTTAGCTAACTCTATTCGCAAGGTGATACTTGTCCATTAATCTAAGTGATATTCTTTCAATTCGATAGGAGTTCTTATTTTCATTTAATATACTATTATGAGATCTAGTGAATAATGAAAGGGTTTGACGTTTACCCCTCGATCCATCCATCAAAGAAAGCTTGAATTTCTTATTAAATGTCACCCCACGTTTTACTGCACTTTCTGGTGAGTGACAAGCGATTTTCTAAATTTCTCTGGAGTTATTTTGAGTTTTTGAGGATAATGATCTTCCCTTGATCATACTTTTTTGACTTTTCATCAGGTACTAAAGCAAGTCATTGTGTTATTTCTTGTGGAAGTGGACCCAACAGATGACCAAAAACTATTTTGGTACAAATATCGTACTACCTTGATGCTCGAATAATATTAAATAATGAGTGATATCTTCTTTCAGATTAATTGTATTAAACAATTTGTTCAATTCTTTACTAATTTCCCCTCAATGTCCCATGAATCGACTTAATATGAACTTCAATTCTTAGTTTTTCCGATTTTATCTTGTTTTACCTCTGTTTTTCTGCTAATGCATCTTGTAGCCTCTTCTCTTCTGATTCTTCTTTTACTTTTCTTTCATGTTCCTTTCCTTTAATTTTTTCTATGGCGTAAGAATACATCAATTAAATGTTTTCCTCGTCGTAGCATATACTATTTGTAATTAATTTTTTTAACATTGGTTTATATCAGTTGTTGCTTCTAAACTTAACTCTGCTGTTGAATTAAATACATTCTACTTCTTACCTTTCAAAAAATAAGGCATTTTGCCGCGAAATAAATTGAAATGCTATATGTAAGAAAATCAACTATTCTGGGAAATGTCGATGTAATTTTTTAAATTCAAACACTATGAAAGAAATTCTTTTCTAGATTTTGTTAATTTAGTATTAATTTATTCTGCTAAAGAGAAAATAACAATTAAGTACATTTCGAGATAATTTGCATTCTCGATCAAGATATAAGTATAATTACGGAATAATATGCAATGTTCGAAGCACTGTTTAAAAATTTAAACTTGTTTAATACTCTAATAGAAAAGGTAAAAAGATTTCAACTATTCGGAGTTTTTCTAAGAGATATATGTAAATACAGTTTGCATTTTTACAATTTATTTTCAAAGAAAACTCAGAATAGAATTCAAAATTGACTCAAATGTTTATGCTTAAATATTAATGGTAAAATACTAAAGCATTTAGTAAAAAAAAGCATGTATATTCCTAAAAAATTGACAAATAAAAAAATTTCCATTAACTAATGGGAAAAAAGATATTAGCAACAGCATACATGAAAAAGGTTCTTATCAACAGAAAAAATTATAATTGCTTGAAACAAAATTGAAATATCTCTATTCAATTTGTAATAAATGTTGCTTAATTTTTAAGATCAGAAAAAATAAATCATCATAAAAATTGATGAATTGATAGCAAGCGTTCAGGTTTCCATTTTTAATGGTTCAAAGTCAGTTATAAGTACTTAATACTCATTCGTTTAACGTTACAGAGAACAAATTGCAATATATATTATTCTTTTAAATTAGATTTAATTCAGAAACAAGAAATACATGCTCCTAAATCTTAAACATTTAACTAAAATAAAAAATATAACAATCGAGGATACTTGGCACATATATATTTAAAACGTAAAATATATTCACATACACGTTTTTTAAACTTTTAACAGTAATATATCATTACTTGTCTGATTAACAGCCAGAATTACTTTTGAATCTGGGGCTCTTTTTTCTGTCAGAATGACACTTAATATATTTTATAATCATGTAGTTTAAAAAAAGGTACGGAATTTTCGTTTTCATACTGGCGTGGCACTTCATAAATCAGAGACATTTTTCTTCAATGGATATTTTGTTTTCGTACCAGGGTGGAACCTCATACTATGAAATCATGACGAGTTTCCTCAAATATGAAAGAATACTTCTTTTCATACCAGAAAGGCGCATATCTACGTAAAATCCGGATGATTCTCTTCTACAATGATCAACTTGTTCTTTTACACCAGGTGGTTATAATTAAAGTTAGAATATTCAGAAGCCTGTTGAACCCATTCTGCTTATTGGATTTTGATCAAACTAGGAATATATTCTATGTGGACTATAGGGAAAATGTTTCTACAATAAAGAAAATAGTTCAAATATTGACCACTAGGAGGAAATGTGATGCGCGAAGGAGGAGAAACAATATGTTAGAATCATTAAAATTTATTCAATTGCAGAATATGGTCAATATGTGCTCCATTGAATTCAATAACGCGTTGAAAACTCATTATAGCGTTTCCAACTCACGAGGGATTTCAGCCATATTGATTATAATGCTAGCTTTCAAATCAAGTAAAGTCTTAATTTCTCCTCAATAAATATGGCCTTTTATATATCCCCACAACCAGAAATCACAGTGATTTAAGTCGGGTGAACGAGAAGGCCATGCATCCGGAAAATGTATGGATATTACACAATTATCTCCAAAGTTAGCACTAAGCAATGGTTTGACTTAGCACCCAATGTACGGAATTGCTCCATCTTGCATAAAGAGAGTAGTTAGCAAACATTTCCGTTCCTGTAAGGCAGGAATGACCTGCTGTTGAAAGAGTTCACTGTACCGTGTACTCGTTACAGAGAATCTTTTAGGAACTTGTGGAGTGAGAGTTTCGAAGAAAAAAAGACCGAGAGTAAACTAAGTAGTAAATCCACACCAAGCAGTCATGAAAACAGAATGCAGTGGTTGTGGATGCAAGACATTAGGAGGTAAAGTACCCCATATGTGGCAATTTTGACTATTCACAGCTCCCTCTAAATAAAATGTGCTTCATCTGACCTTAGAATTTTCCAAGGCCACTTGTCATAAAGTTCCATTCTCGCCAAAATTCGCCAAGCAAATTCAAGGCATTTTTTGTGATCTTGAGGATTCAGCGTTTGCATCACGTGGATCTTAAACGGATACCATTTTAAAATGTATAGCAGAATTTTTTGTACTGTTGACCATGAAATCTCCAACTCGCGTGACACTGATCGACCACTTGAGGAAGAATAGATGGAACTAGACGATCTTTCAACCGCAGCAGTAGCAATTTCTTCGACAGTTTCAATCCCAACCGGGTTTTTTCCTCTTCCGGGCAGCACACCCAAATCTCCAGTCTCTTCAAATTTCATTTCATGATCATCTTCCTCAAATCAATCCTCAATATAGGGCTTTTTCGTAGATCCTTTAAACGACGATATTCACGCAGAGCAGCTAAGTGGTTGCTGCTGTTCACATAAAACAGTTTTACCAGTAAAGATCGATTTTCTTTTGTAAGGCCAGGATTAACAATGACCTTACAGAAGACCTGAAAATGACCTGAATGATTCTCTGGCTATGATTGCAAGTTTATATAGACGTCTTACGGATTTGCATAAGGAATATTCGATAAAAGCCACCTGGTGGTCAAATTTTGTATTGATTTTTTTACCGCAGAAAACTTGTTCCCATGGGCCATATAGCATATATTCAAAGTTTCATCAAAATCCGATAAGCACAACAGTTTCCTGCAGAAACTGTTGTGCCTCTGAATAGTGTAACATTAGTTATAACCACCTGGTACAGTAGCTGCATAGAATCCGGGTCATTTTCTAACGCAATGAACAAAACTTTCTTTACCAGGATAGTTCCCAGCGGCATCAGGTTGACTTTTAGAATTTTTCATTATGCCCGAGGGGTGCAACTCAGCATGAATCAGGTATTCCAAAGAATTTACCATGACAGAATAACATACAGCAGGTCAGAATCTGGGCGATTCTTGTTCAGCAAGACGACATGCTTCTACCAATGTTAACTTCCTTTCTTCATCTTTTGGCGACTTGTTTTTTTAATTCTCGCACAAATAACATGCACGTATATTTTCTTCAAATTAATTTTAATTAATTTAAAGATTTAGAAGTTTCAACCCAGATGAAGACTTAGTCGTTTTCCTTAGTCGTTTAGGAGTTTTTCGGGTCCAAATAAAGAGACGGGATTCTTATACATATTAAATTAAAATACAAAAAATAGAAACCACAGTATTTAAAAGGAAAACTGTGCATACCCCATAGGCCATACTTTGGATCTTATAACAAGAAGCTTTATCAGAGCAATGAGTTACATAACATTACAGTGGTATGATAAGTGTCTCCTTTTAATGTAGGAAGGAGTTACAAATATCAATTCCCCATATATATATATATATATATATATATATATATATAAATTCAAGAATATTGTTTATAATTTATTTACAGTACTGCTATGATAAAAAGCTATTCTTAAGATCTAAAATCATATTTCAATTTACACTTATTTGCAGTGCAGATTAAAATTAAAGATAATGTGTCTATGACACTCAAACACATATATTTGTTACTCTTTGAATAACTGCTAGCATGTCCTTTCTCGTAGGCATACATAAGATCTATCTTATTACATTTTATTATAAAAGTTTATATTTATAATATTATGGTTTGTTACCTTCCTTCTCCGTCCATTTTCAATGTGTGAGAGTCACTAGTTATCACAGGAAAATGAATATAGAAGTTGATAGTGGTGGTTACTAATATATTTTATTAATGTCTACAAATACCAATGTTTAATCCCTAACCTACTTAATTTGCAGCTCTCTAAAGTAGCTTGATTTAACGTAGATGCACCAAAGGCCAGTGACTGACAGCTGTTTAGCGTAAAGCATTCTCTTTCGAATGCATGTCTCTAGCTTCTGTAAGAAAATCTGCGTAGCCGTATACTTCGTTTGCATTAGAGTTATTTTTTTTTTCGCCAGAAAATTTATAACTGTAACAGCAGAACAAGAGTTGTTATGAAATTTCGTTTGAAACTTGTAAAAACCGGTACTGAAACCTATAGTTTAATGAAAGAAGTATATTGAAATGAATGTTCAGTGCAGGTGTTTCTGAGTGATTTAGGCATTTTCAAGATGGCCGAGAAGATGGTGAAGGTTATTCACACCCAGCTCGCTCTTCCACGTCAAAAAAAGATGAAGATACAGAATAAATCGGTAATTTGGTTCGGTCTGACAGTCGGGTATGTGTTCGTGGGTCTGCTGAAATTGTAGGAATCGACAAAGAATTCGTACGGCAAGTTTTTCCTCCAGGAGAAAATTCCAATTCATTCCACATTGTCTGTCAAGAAGTTTCTAGCCAAGAACGACATCCCAGGGTTAGAACACCTTATTCAGTGGATCTTGAGCCATTCGACTCCTACTGTTTCCAAAAGGGAGATCTGCATTAAAAGGAACAAGATTTGAGTCCGTCGAAGTTGTGAAAGAAAAAGTAGCACACATCCAGAAGGATCTGAAACAAGAATTCCAGCACCTTTTCGAACAATGGAAGATTCGCATGCAGCTTTGTAGGAATAGAGGAGGGAATGTATTGAAGGTGTTATTAAATAAACATATATGACAACAAAATAAAATGTTTGCAGCATCAGTCTCATTATGTAATAGTCTGACCTCTTAATGAAGAATGTTCTTACCAACCCAATTGGGTTTTATTCCCGAGAAGAATTGAAAACGAGGGTTTGAATCCTTGTATTTTACTAGATCCTACCTGGATTCACTTCTAAAATTCCTTACTCAACGCAAGCCTGATACGAATGTTTCTTTTGATAACTTCAGTGCAATATCTTTTTTTACTCACTAGATTTCCAAATTCTTTGAAGATTAAAAATGCATTTTATCATATCTATTCACTACCCTTTACTAATTACAATGAAATCTACATAAGCCACAATTCGTTTATTCAAGAAAATTTTCTGTTCAAACAACATGATAAGAAGCCTCCAAATGTTTGTTGAATGGAATATCTCGATACAATGCAATTCGTAATTTGGTTTATAAAATATCACATTAAAAGGATATAAAACTGAAAAAAATAAGTTCTTTTATTTTTGTTTGATTTGCATAAAGCTCCCAGACGAATAACTTTTAATATACGTTTATATCATAAGCAAATGTTCTTTAAATGCTATTCATAACTTATTAAGTTATTATTTTTGACAATCTATTTTCATATGTATTTAAATTATTCCTTACTCCTATACGTATTAGTCTCCAAGTGAGGTTAAGCCAAAACATTTAGTAAGGTTTGTATGCACGTAATACACCAGTCATAAATTTAACTTAACTATACTTGGCATAGAAACTGCCCTATGATAAACTTTAAAGTCTATAACTTAGATCTGAAGCAAGGGCATTTTTAAGCCTTTTGAAGAGATTAAAGATTGAGATTATTTATAAGATAACTAATAGTTTTATGTGTAAAATTATATATTTTTATTCAAACTAGATTAGGGTTTACTCGCCAATATAGAGTGAAATAGCATTTACATGCCAATCTAGTGTCATTTAAAATCTTTTTTGCGAATATTACACATGTAAGTAGTAACTACTTAGCTCTAATGTATGCAGATTGTAAACTTTAAATATTCATTCTCCGTATGTATTACTTTAATATATATAGTATTTCTATACACATATATCATGCAAAGACAAAGACTTACATTTTACTAAGCAATGTATACTTATTTTTTAAATTAAGCTCCTTTTTTCTTTTTTTCTTTGCTTTAAAGTTTTGACTTATTTATTTTCATAGCTTTCATTATAATACATACAGTAACAAATATTATTATTTTATTTAAATTTAAACAATTACTTAGAGAGAGATCAGAATTTTTATTAATACTTAGTTACTTGAATTAAACCTTAAATAATATTGGAATACATTTATTCAGGAACTAAATGGATTAACGATGAGAAAAATAAAAAATAATTTATTTAAAATTAAAGATTATTTATACTATCAAAAATTATCAAAAAGTATGCAATATTTATTTTACATATGAGTTGTATTGTTTCCCTACTATCTGATAAAATTTCAAAGATTTTTCCAAGAAGAATTTAAAATCTCCATTGAATGGATCTTTTGCACTATTTTATTGCTAATCACGCAATTACTTGGCTGTACATAAATACATACTGTACATTTTCAAATCTTAGAATTGCATCCTTTTTCCAAGTGTCATTTTAAGGAAGTAATGTTTATTTGCATAATTTGTAACAAGTGCACATCTAAGATTATTATTTTTTTTTTTTTGGGGGGGGGGTTAATGTAATTTTTAAAGTTAAAAATGCTTGTTTTACTTTTTTTAATAGGAATTTTGTAAGTATCAATTATAATGACATTTACTTAGAAATTACTTGGTGCATTAACATTGTTTAGTCTAGCAAATATTTTTTTTTTCAAAGACTTCAAATTTATAGAACTAAGTCTACTTTAACGACTAGTAATAAAATGTAATATTTTTTTAAAAGAAGAAATTATACCAGATATATTAAGTCTATGCAAATTATTTACACTGTACACAATGTATTCAAAGTCATTCAACATTTAACAGCTTTTATTTCAATGTTTTTAAAATGTTTGTTTCACTAGTATTTAATTCATTTTAGAAAACAAATTTTTTTCGACCTAAAATAATTTTAAAATTAAGATAAGGTGGTTATTAACTATGCATTTAGATGAAACACCACGACTCCTGGCAACAGAGCTTATGATTTTGGACAATGGTAGAGTGTGGACCTTATTAACTGAGCCAAGATCAAGTCTCCCAGATTTTACTCCAGGGAAACGTAAACCCCAATAGAACTGACGAGAATCTATTGCGCATACAGAATCAAATCTCCCAGCTTTTATTCCTGGGCAACGTAAGCCCCACTAGAGCTAACGAACATCTATTGAGCCTCCAGGGTCAAATCTCCTAGGTTTTATGCCTAAGCAACGTAAGTCCCAATAGAAATAACGAGCATCAGCCCCATGACACGTTTTTAGTGGCATCAGGACTTGAATCAGAAAACGATTGCAAAATGCTAGCCTTGTGGCCGCGGCGTAATGTAAGTAGCCTTAGAACATAGTTATTTAAGTATGATCCATTAAAAAAAATTCATTACAAAATACAAAAGGAAGTTTTTTTACATAATGTTCTTCGAAATCATCTTATAGCTGAAGCCTGTATAAATAATTAACCTGAAGTAATGTAAAACTTCTTACATATATATATATACCTTAAAACATTTATAAATTAACTCAATATTTTAATATTAAATTAATAATCACGCGAGTAAAGTTAATAATTTACTTCAAATATACTGTGCAAAATACGCCAAAGAATTTCAGCATAAAATGCACCTATATAATATTCATTATTTGATTTAATTAATATTTAATCCTTGTCTATATACCTAATTATATAATATTCATGAAACGTAACGAATTAGCATTTTTTCTCACTCTAATCGATTGCTGACATTAATTAGAGCTTCTCCAAATCATTTTTCATTCCTGAAGATTAAAAATAAATTATGAGAACGAATTAAGGAGGCGACAAAAAAATATCTTTGATATCTCTTAATTTAGATAATGAATAAAGCCTCGATTGGAATTTTAATAATTGACTTCCATTAGAATGCAAACATTTAATTTGTGATTATTTGAGACGGAGTAAATTAAGATGAATGTAGGCTATGAAGTGGAGACAGTGAATAAAAAAGCTATTTGAGGATTGCTATCAAGAACGTGTTTTGGTTGCCGACAATAATCACTAGTTATTTTTCCTTCGGTTACCGATTTAATACGTCTATTTTCTACTATTATTTCTACGAGTTACGTATTATCATTTGTTTCCTGTTATTATTTGTTGTTATCAAGAATGAAGTAAATTGAATATTCTTTTGTAATACATGTGATTAAGAATAAAATTAATTTTTCTTATGTTCGGCATATTTTTCGTAATGAATTAATAATGATTTCGTTATACAAATTTACAGCCAAATATTTGATCAAAAAAGAAAGTGTGGAATTGGTAATTTACATAATCTTTTTTTGTGGTATCCTAAACTATCAGTTAGCAATTTAATCCAACTTTGCAAGAAATATAGGTACCTGTAAATAATATATAAAAGGGATTTATATATAAGAAAATATTATTTATGTGTAGTTTTGATTTTCAGTAAATATACTCATATTGGATGCTTGAAGCTCTCAAACTAATTATTTAGCCCCTTTCTTCAAACCTTTAATTTTTGAAGCTTTTATTCAAAAAATGAAAGTTTTGCTTCTAAAAAACTGACACCGAATGGCATATAACATAAAAAATGTGGAAAGCATAACACTTGAAGGAAATGGCACATTCAAGAAAAGGCTCTCAGGTCTCCTTAAAAAAATCTTAAGAAGTTATAAAGAAATGCATTAATTGGACACTTTTTCAAAGTTCCGAATATCAATATTTTATTGCGTGCAAGATTCTGAAGCACAACTATAATAAAAATTAAAATAAAAATTGAAAATTTATTAACTATATAGATATTTAAAAATATTAGAGTTATAAAAGGAACAATGGAATAAAAACGTATCGCAATATAATGAATAATTATCCTATGTATATATATATATATATATATATATATATGTGTGTGTGTGTGTGTGTGGTGTGTGCGTATGTAAATAGACAATCTCATGTATATAAAACCATAATCAGTTACAATTTATTACTAATATAAAACCAAAATTAAAAGAAAGAAATAAAGAAATTTTAAATTGTAATTATCGAAGTATTAATTAATTTACATTTTTTAGCTAACTCCATAAATTATTTAAGTTAAAAATATTATTAAGAGTTCAAAATATGCAAAGTATTTGAATTTTAAAACTCCATATAATACTATAAATATAACACAATAGAAATTCAAAAATACTTGCTAAAGATGAAAATTTAAATTCGAGACAAAAATAAAACGAGTAATCAAAATTTTGCCAAGAAATTCAAAAAAAAAAAAAAATCTCAAAAGAAACACATTAAAAACTATTCAAAAAGCACATAATTCAATTCAAATTCTGTTTCAGATTAAGGACTAAGAATGGTATATTCAGTATTATTAAACAGATCCAACTATTATAAATTATCATAAATGGTGTAAACCAAGAATAAGCTAAAATCGCAAAAACTAACTGTTATTAAAACAAAGAAAGAAAGAAAGAACGGAAGCAAATGGGGAAATACATATTTAAACTGCAGTAAAAAACCTTGATACGTTAAAAAAGTATAGATATATAGATATTTAGTAATAGATATATAGATATGTAGTATACGTAATTATACACATATTTGAAGGAAATTCAACTAAAAAACTCTATAAAACTTTTACCTCCATCAATTAAATTACTATTTTAATTTCTTCCTATATGGACGATAATGCTATTGTTTTTTATCCGCCCAACAATAATGATTCATTCATCAATTTTACAAATGTTAAAAAATTTACTGAAATTTCCTTATACTACCGATTTTAAAATTATTTTTAAAAACCTATATAAATACAAAATCAATGTAAGTCTAATGATTTATACAACAAAGAAACCTACTAAGTATAGTACGTTTAAAATAAATTTAAATAAATAGTAAAATTTAAATTAAAAAATAAAGGAAATTTAAATAAAATTTAACATTCGCAAAAAGGAAATAGATCTAAAAATATGTGTTACCATCTGATAGAAAATTCCATATTTAAAACATTTTAAAATTAAAGAAATTAAAATTTATAATTATAAATATATTTTAGATGAATACTATCTCTAAAAAAGAATCGAAAATAAAAGAAGAAAGTAATATATATATATATATATATAAATATATATAACAGATCAATTGAAAAGTCCCCGGCCTGACACATAGATGGTCATAGATACTAGAATTAAATCCATATGCTTTTTAGTTAGCCCTACCCCTCAAAAGATGCGTGTATAAATTTGACAGCTGTCGGATCATTAGTTTGTGAATTATAGCATTTTGAGTGAAGCAACTTTTGTTATAGTGAAAAAAATGGTTAAAAAAGAATTTCACGTGTTGATAAAATATTGCTTCTTGAAGGGAAAAAATACAGTTGAAGCAAAAACTTGGCTTGATGCTGAGTTTCCGGACACTGCCACAGGGAAATCAACCATCAAGAATTATTATGCTAAGTTCAGACGTGGTGAAATGTGCACCGAAGGCGGTGAATGCAGTGGATGCCCAAAAGAGGTTGTTACCGACGAAAACATTAAAAAAATCCACAAAATGATTTTGAATGACCATCAATTGAAATTGAATGAAATAGCAGACACTCTAAAGATATCAACTCAACATGTACATCATATCATTCACGAATATTTGGGTATGAGAAAGCTCAGTGCAAAGTGGGTGCCGCGCGAGCTCACTTTTGACCAAAAACAACGACAAGTTGATGATTCGGAGCAGGGTTTGAAGATGATCAAGTGTAATAAACCCGAGTTTTTAAGTCGATATGTGACAATGGATGAAACACGGCTCCATCATTTCACTCCGAAGTCCAATCGACAGTCATCCGAGTGGACTGCACACGATGAACCCGCTCCAAAGCGTGGGAAAACGCAACAGTCGGCTGGCAAGGTTATGGCGTCTGTATTTTGGAATGCGCATGGAATAATTTTCATTGACTACCTTGAAAAAGGAAGGACCATCAACAGCGACTATTACATAGCGTTATTGGACCGTTTGAAGGACGAAATCGCCGAAAGTCGGCCACATTTGAAGAAAAAGTAAGTGCTGCTTCACCAAGGCAATGCACCGTGTCACAACTCAGTGAAAACGATGGCAAAAAATCATGAATTGGACCCGAAACTGAGGCCTATTTTGAAGCAAAGGACAAATCGTACTACAAAAATGGTATCGAAAAGTTAGAGGGTCGCTATAATCAGAGTATCACCCTTGAAGGGAATTATGTTGAATAACAAAAACTAATTTTGTAACAAACTTGTCAATATTAACATAAAAATTAACAATGTTTCTAAAATAACTGAAAAACTGAATATATATTGTATTTCTCTTGCTAATATTATGTTATATTACATGTGTTTTTTAAACTAATATTGATGCAAATCAATTTTCTTTTGGTTGGCATGTTTTATTTGTAATAGAAATCTTCCAGTTACTGTAAACTATGGTTACCAAAAAAATGTGATAATTGGAGAGTTGAGAAAAATGTTGTATTTATAGTTTAGATAAAAGCTTTCAGATTCGCTTGATACATTTCTTCTAAAAAAAACTCAAAACAGCGTTGGTAGTTGATAATGATAATTTCTATTAAAGATGATTTAAATCGTTCCTTATGATTATAAAATTGTTTTCCTGCAATTTTCTTGATATAATTGTGTAGGACTTTTGTGTCTAAACATTTTAAATCATTGCTTAAAATATTACTCATTCTAATATTTGAATTGAACAAAATTTATGAAATAAAGTCTTTAAAATATTTTCACTTTTTACATTCAGAGATCCAGTGTTGATGTCAAAACACAGCATATTGCTCAATAGTTTATAGAATCTAGTAATGTTTCTTTAGTTAAATTTTACACACGCATATTAGTATACAACTAGATTCATACAAAAATAGTTCTAAGAAATCAATGATTAATTTATTCTACTCAAACATATTTGTAAGTCTCAGTTCAAAAGTAATAATGAAATTCGGCCAGTTTTTGAAGAAACCAGAAGACAACTTTAGATAATAGGAGGTAAAAGGAGGCTTGTTGTAAAACAACAATTTAATGAATGACTAAATCAAATTTTAGATTCAACACAACGTAATTTACGATATAGATGAAAAACAAAAACATACGGGATAAACACATTTGAAATTTTAAAATGTATTTCCCTTCTACACGTAATCTTTTTTATACAAATTTAGGAAAAGTACTATGGGCTCTACAGAACAAAATTAAATCTTATAACATAATAAATAAAAATAGCTTATTTGAGAAATTGAAGTTTAAATCGAATTTTATTATATCGTCTGTATTCTTATTATCCGCCACACATTGTTGAATGTGTTTGTTCCTAGTTTTAAAAAAATGAGATTTACTTTGAGTCACATTCGAAAAAGAAGTTTATTTTCGGCTTTCAGTTATTTAAATATTTGTGAATTGATTTTTAATTTTCTCTCTTCGCAATATGATTTTTATATTTTATATTTGCATTCTTACACGATGATTCTCCCTTTCTAAAACTTTTGATGATTAAATAACCCAAATTTTTTAATGAAATTTCTTCCTTTATTAATCATAATTATAGAATCTTTAATGTTTATTTAACAAAGCAAATGTTCTTTATGCCCATAACAAACAATTTAGAGCAGCTTTATGAAACTCTAGATCTTTCGTTATAAAATATTTTTCTAACCAAATAAGATATCAGATTTCACAATTCTGTTCATAATAGTCGCATCATTTCATTCTTCATTTATAAATTCTTTAAAAAAATTTCATTTTAAATTTCGATTTACGAAAACATTTTGCAAGCGAATATCCGAAAAAAACTGTCTTTTTCTATATATTTCTTCCGAGCAAAAACTAGACTTTGAAGTCAAATATTAATATTTAGGGGAGAGGGGAGACTGGAAAATTTACTTGCATAAACACTCTACTAGATTTCATCCAAACTTTTCTAAATTTATTGGAACTTTATTTATTTCTTAATGTTTATCATCTTTTACTCGATTACTTCTTGCAATGTCTCAAAGCGGCTTCGGCTTCTTGGGTTCATTCAATGAGTTTTGACATCCATTTACGGTGTGTTATTTTCATAAAACTATCTGAACAAATAAATGTTTACATCAAAGGGAGAAATAGCTTTGAAGAACAACAATCAGAATTGAAGATGCACATTAAAAAAATTCGATATACATAGAACATAATTCGAATTCGATATCCCACGAACTTTGAAAGTTTCTCTGAGTAATGGATTTTTAATCAAAAAAAAAATTATTTTAATATTTGACCTTAAATATTTTTTTAAAAAAACATTTTTGAATAACTTCGATCAAAATATTTAGATATATTTTTAAAAGTCATATTACTTATAGCAAGTAAAGATGCTTTCTAAAAATATTTAAAGAAGTTTTAACTTTAGCTTTTCTTATAAACTTAAACAAAACCTGGACATTCACCAATCTGGTTAAACAGAAATGAATTCTTAATTTTGCTTGTGTCCATACGAAAAACTTAATTTCATGAAAAATATTAATATTATCATACATTTTCGTAAATTAATAAAATTTATTATATGGATTTTAATTTACTTTAATGTTTTAAATATTTTAGAACAGAATAAGAGATTAGTCTGTTTCATATAAACTTCGTTTTTAAAAGAATTATTTTAATGTGATAAACTTTGGTAATTTAAAAAGATGTAGAAGATACTTTTAAAAGCAAATTACCCAAAGTACAAGCGAAAGTGTGAACATTGATCTTTCATGATTCTTTCCATTTGTTTAGAATGTAACCCATGGTATTTAGATGAAAGCTATTCATAGGACCTTAGACACTCTCAATTCTATTCCTCATTCCATTCCCCGAAATCGCCCTTCCCCTCAATTTGCATTTATATGAATGAAGATAATCACTTATGAATAAGCTCTACAATGAATAAGCAACAAATAAACTCTTAATTAAAAAAATTAAGAATGGTAGTCCAAGGGATCTAGATACTTCCACTATTTTTCTAGAAATTTAAATGATAATGCTAAAATTTCACAAAGCATCTGAATCAATTTATTTAAAATTTTTAAAAAAATTATAATTCAATCTACATTTTGGCTAATTAACTGTATTAATATCAAAAAAGAATAATTTGTAGAAAATGAATTTTAAAAACGTAAAACGTAACAAAAGAAAATAACAAACGATTAGTAGAGTTTCAATTTTGCTTAAAGGTTACGTAACATATATGGTGAGAAAAGCTCTCAAACATGAAGATATTTTTAAAAAATATTTTTAGTACCGAGACTAGCTGAAATGCAAATTTTCTGTTTTATTTTTATAATGTATCCAATTATCTCGAATGCTTATGGTACAAATAACACAAATTGTTTCAAAGTTAAAATTTAGTTTTTTAACGACAATAAAGTTATAAGAATTTCTTTCAGAATAATCAGCTATTCAAACATAATTATAAAATTACTCACATAATTATATGAAACATACTTCATAAGATAAAACACATCCAAAGAGTTAAAAATAAATTTAAAATACTGTTCCCTTAATAAACACCTAAATTATTATAAATAGTTCTGTGATACAATTCATTAAATTTTGAAAACTAATGACCGTATTTTAATATTATAAATAAAAAAAAAATAATTAATATTATATAATAGGATTCAGAATAATTCATTTTGACAATAACTTTCAGAAACGTTATTAAATAACTTAACGTTAAAAAACAAATTACAGCTGATAGTTTGAAGCCTATTTTAAATTGCAATATTAGGCAACACTTACTGTATCTAATCAGAAAAATTTAAATAATTATTATAATTAATCATGTCCCAAAATATAGTTAGAATATAACACTGATATTATTTCTAAAAATTCTTCAGCATATTCTTTCAAAGTGTTTAGGAAAACATAAAGACACACAAAATCATAAATTCATGTAACTGTATCTAAAATTTATGCAAGGATATAAATTTCAAAAATCACATGATTCATAATAATATAACTACATTAATTCTATGATGCATTTCATGATCTTTAAAAGGAATCCAAAATAATAACTTTTGCTGCTTATATAATAACTTTTGCTGCTTATTACAGTATATATTTTCCCGTCATATTTAATTGAATTTTAATCCTTAATTTGAAAGAATAATGCTCCAATTTATTAATACGCAATGAATTCCACATGAGTTATCAGTTTGAAAACGTATAATGATTTTAAGAAATTACAGCGCACGGAACGAAGGAAAGAATCCTTTTTCCTACAACGTTTCAATATTTCTCCGATATAGGCAATAAATAAATTTATTTAATTTTTGACATTGAGAAATGTACAAGATATAATATTTATAATTATAGAGGTTTAACATGAATGGTTACATAAAATGGAAAAGCACTCAAACAGTAGAAAATTCTATTTAAAAATGGAAACATAAATCAACATTGGTGGTTATTGTTTCAAAAAATTTTAAGATTTCATCTTACTCACAAAGGTGACACTTGCAGTACCCTGATTACATAATAAAAAAACAAAATTTAGTTTTACATACTTTAACTTATCTTTGGCATCAAAATACTAATTCAGATTTATATTGTAACGTTAAGTTTTGGACTGAGTTATCTTCTCATAGGAATGGCTACTATTGCTGGAAGGAATGTGTTTACAGTAAATACGCAAATAAAAAAAGTTGCATATTTGTAGTGATGACTTCAACGACAAAACGAGACCCTACTAAACGATGCGATGAGCTCCCCTTCCCATCTAGAACTTTCAAGGTATTCTCTCAAGGGTTCATATAAAAGCCCTTAGGTGTATCAGCTTAGTTTATATAGTTCAGAGACTGTATGTGTTAATGCCAAATTATATTCTGAATTGCTCAGTTGAATTACTTGTGTAAACTCCAAATATATACTGTTATATGGTCTTATGCGTGTGTTAAATGCTTCTGTTAAAAGGATATGTAGTGTATTTGACAGATATTCACATAATAAATTTAGAATAAACTGAAGCGTACATTTGTAGAATCAATACGAGTTAGCCTGATTGTTTTCTACTGAAAATGCCTAGGTTGGTATAGAAATTCACATGAAATCAGAGTAAGGACTCATTCGTTCTTTTATTAACCAAATGTGTTTACAGTTCTGAACTAGAGATAAATTATAAAAATAGGCCTCTACTTGAAATGATCAGTATATAATTACAAACTTAGGAAATCAGATGCAAGCAGCAACTACATTCGAAATTTCCTATAGTGAACCCGGTATGCAGTGACTATTTTCCCTGTTCCCAATTAAAACTCCTATTTAACAATTGTAAACTTAAACGCTTATAGTGAACTCCTGATAAAAGTGGAAGCCAGCTCATAGTGAACTGAAATTAGCTTCCATTAAATAATTCCCAGTTCTAGAAAGGGAATTTTACACATACGTATTAAGTTCCGAAAGATAGCATCCCTCAACCTCCGTCTGAAGTTCCTTTTATCCTCCTAGTCGTTTCGATGAATCATCCACTGAAGTACCATTTGATAAAAACCACTATTTAATATAACTGGGATCTCCTGCTCTCCATCCCTTCCTCACTGCCAAATTCTAGGAGTCATGCAGAATTCCCTCGAAAAATATAATAAAATAGTGGAACGGACCACAGAGACATCGAAAAATGCTACCATCCTTTCTATCTCCATCCGCTGTTTCATATCCATATGAGAAATCGGTAAAAATAGCAAATTCCGTAAAAAGGAAAGCATTTTCAACTGAGAAGACGGATCTAACAAAACAGCTATACGCAAGGAATTTTCTTTATCAAAATCTACAATTTTTAGCATTTGCAAAAATCGCCGGGTGATCGCTGCAGTCCATGAAAAAACATCTGAATGCAGCAAAATACCTACGTCTGGCTGAAAAAGAAAATGTAGAATAAGCTCTTTTAAAATGGTCCACAATTCAGGAAAATACATAAACACATATGTAAGTAATTAATAATGTATTAGTAATTTGTGTGCCACCATAATGATTGCTTCAAACAAAAGAGCACCATAAAATGCTAAGAAATTCCAGTTGTGACGGGTCTATCCGCGACCTTGTCACTAACAGTCCTCTTGGGGGAATTTTCAGTCCTCAAACAATTATTTGGATTGGAAAGCTTCCTCCGAAGAAGAGAACGTGATCAAGTAAATTAAGACTAATATATATTGTATAAGCTTTCAAAAAAGAGAGAGGGAGAAGAGAGGATGGGGAGATAGGATAGATTTGTAGCTGAGCAATTAAAGACTTGTAACTGAGCAGTAAATAAATTAAGTGTTTTAGAGATGTCGACCCTTCTTTCAGACCCAACGCCATTACACGGTGTTTCACTAAAATTGGATATATGGAACTTTCGGTTGTATAATTAAATTTCTATTGACTCTGCAGGTGGTTCATTATAACAGTATTCGATCGTACTACTAAATTTAAATTTAGATTAATCGTACCACTATCAACGTTAGGTGGCTACAGTAGCCGAGTGGTATTGGTCACGTGCTCATATCCAATGTTCTTCCATTCCAATGAAGGGATCGCGTCTTGATTCCATTATAATATAAAGTAGGGTGCTATTTCAGACGCCTTGATCATGATTCAAAATTTATCAATTGTTCAATTAATGATTCACTACCAATAGTCATCGTATTATTTCTAAGTGTAACGGAAATAGGTACTCGATCAATAAAAGCTTTCGAAGTAAGCTATTACATTGGAGAATCGCAATATCTCCTACATTCAATGTTAATTAATCTCTGATATAAACTAAATCTTTTATCTTTCCTATCGGCTGCGAAGCAAGAAACCTTGTAAAAAATAACAAGAAAATACAGTTTGTGTTCATTTTTTTCCCACCACGTTTCGGGATCAAGATAAAGAATAAAAGTGTAAGACGCTCCATGTGTGTAAACCATCCAAAAAACAGATACGCGAGATTAATCTTTCATCAATTGTTATCACAATTGCATGAAGTGAAAAATGAATAGTAGAACAATGGAGGCTACGATAAAATAATGTAGAAAACATGAGTAAAATAATGAAGTGATCCACCAAAATATGTTGGTTTTCTTTCAGAAAGGCGCATCATAATATCAAAGCAGCAATGGATCAAGAAACATATGACAATAGATCATTTCTCATCAGAACCTAGTAGATACAAAAAATGCAATTTTATTGCTAGTATGTATTCAATTAAAATTGATGAAGTTTTTCATAGCTTTCGACAAAGGCGGAGAACGCTTCTGATATTTAATTCATACTTTCCAAATATTCGGGTGCAAAAATTGTATATTTTTGACTTGACTTCCTTTTTATAATATGTTTCATGGTCAATGAGAAATAAAAACCGAAGAAGCTATAAAAAACAGATTTGTTGAGATTTAAAAGAAAAATAATTCCGAATGTTGCGTTTAAAGAGTCATATACTAACTATTTATAGTAAAGATCCCTACAACAGAGTTGCTTTGGAAACCAAGCAGTACAAATTAAAAATTTCGATAGCAACTAGTGAGTATAAAAATTAATATTTTCCTTTTTCTCATCTTTATTATTTCAACAGAATATTTTGTTTTCTGAATTGTAAACTAGATAAAAGGTATTTTGTAGAATATCAAAAGTGTGAAGAAATTAAATTAGGGTTCAGAGAACTAGTTAATAAAACCGAAAAAAGCATCAAATGTTCATGTTATTGAAATGAAAAAAGAATATTACATTTTTTGGTTCTTATTTTACACTTGAATAATTGTTCTGTTTCGTAAGAAATATTAAGTTAAATGGTTTTCAAGAACATTATATCAATAAAATGGCTGTAAAACGATTATAAAGTTAAACAAAAAAAAATTTAATAATGATTTCGAGAAAATATTTTTGAAAAATTGTAAAAATTCTTTACTTTTTTAAAATAAAATTTTGTATTCTCATTAAAAACATATAAAATAAATCTTATATGAACTACACATATATTTCAATTAAATATCAGACAAAAAGAGAATCTTTATTCAATAATATAATTAAAAATTTGCATATGAATATCATATTAACAATCCAATTAAAATGAACTTTATTACAAAAATCTATAAATTTTCAAAACAGTAAAAAAGTCTATAATCAAAATTTAATAAACTAAATACGTAAAGCAAAAAAAAAAAATTAAAAAAGGAAGCAATTCAAGTAAGAAAATTAAGCACATCCAACTTCAGTTATGTAAAATTAATCGTTCAAGCAAAATTTCATATTTGCATATAATAAAAAAAAAAGCAGTAGAAACTAATAAGAAAAAAGTATTCAAAGACCACTGAGTAAGAAAACTTGATTCATTACTGTCATTTGCAAAGAAAACACGAGATATCATTAATATTATGCATTTCTTTTAATTTATGGCCATAGTAGCCTAATGGTTATGGTAACGACCTGCAGTATTTTTCAATTCGTGGGTTCGAGCCTAGGTGCCACTAAAAGCCCACCATGCAGCCGGAGATGATGAGTCGTATAAGATCTGTGAATTTCTTTAAGGACCATATAAATTTATATTTTAGAAATCTCAAAGAATTAGGTTCGAAGATTTTTTATAATGCACTTCAACTTTTTTTTTTATATTTTAAGTAGCTCTAAGCAGTAACAATGATTGGGAATTAAAATTGCTGGGGGAAAAGTTTTACAGGTTGGATGAAAAAAATAACGGAGCCGGGGAAAAGAGGGAAAGTGGACATTTAAATGTAAAACTTAAAAATTCGTCTACGACTTCATAAATTTTTGATACTTATTGCGTGACTTGGGTCATAGAAGTAAAAGTTGATAAGCTCATTCTTACTTTGCTGGAGTTTGCATATAATATTAGTAACATAAGTTTTATTTATTTATTTATTTTGAAATTTGTTTAAAACTTTGTGCTACATAACATTCCTCAAAGGAACGATAATAAAAATCTATTGCGATTAAATAAAAGTATTTCGAGTATTCAAAACTGACCATTAATAGCAAAATCAGAGTAATTTCGAAGCTAAATTTCATTAAAAAAATATGGTTTGTTTAAAATGAACTCTAAGCACATCATAATTTCCTAAAATACAACCATTGAGTACCGATGGGCGTTATAAAATAGCTAGGCGTGAGACGTGTTTAACAAGTGCCACGATGCATGCCATTTCATTGTGCATATTTCCGTAAATAAATTTCTGAACAATGAAAAAAAATGAAAGAAAAGGTAATTAGCTCATAACACAATATGAATCATACAACCGTTCTGTTTATAATTCCTAGTTTTAGGAGACTCTAAAGTGGAACAGAAATTTAATTTCTTCCCAAAAATGTAGGGGGGTAGTTACTCTCCCCCTCCATTTTTCTAATCTTCACCGCTAGTTCTCTCGAACTTTATTTAGCTCTTTGGTTTTACTAAAAGCATGACGTTCTTTTCTTTATCACCTTCTATTCTTGTGTAAATAGAATTTATTTTTTCCCCTATTTATCTTATTTTTCTATGTTTTTGTGTTTTATTTCCTTACTATGATATCCTTTCATTGTTCGCGTTTCTTTTTGTAAAATTTCTTTCCTCTTTCTTAAGAACAAAATAAACTTAGAAAATTTGAGAAAAATAAGCTTTGCTATTGTTTTTTAACTTTTAACGTGTATTTTTGTTTTTCTTCTAGAATTTTACCATAATAACAAGCTGACTCTTATTCTATTGTTCTTAGACATTTTCTTAATCATTAACTCATCGGATTACGTTGAGCTTAAAATAAAAATTACGTTGAAAACAAGACGCATTCCATCCCCTGATTTAATTTGATAAATCTATACAACCACAAATACCTATTAAATTAAAACTTCAAAATATCTGGAAAAGCATTTAAAATCCAAATAATGAATAAAAAAAATATGCGTACTTCATTTCTGGGGATATTTTAAAACGTTTTTATGTATTTCACTTGGTTTGTGTGTCATCAAATTTTCGATCGTAAATTTAACCAACTTCCCATCAAGCTAGAACTCTGAAACTTTGGGAATCGTTCTTACTCGTCTAACAATGCAATATTTAGACATCTGCGACAAGTTTTATCTTATATTTTCTTTAATAATGCAGTTTAGCCCAACCACTTGCCACGATTTCAAAAATTGGCACCAAACTTGGCGATTATTTTTTTGGCTGAACTTTAAGTCCGTAAAACGGTCCAGGGTAGCCACATTTGGCAAAATACCGCAAAATAATTCTTGTCACCAAGGGTGGTTGGGTTAAACTGCATTCCAAACATTTAATTTACCGGATTAATTAATTTTAGTTAGTTTTAACATTTTTATGTATTTCACTTGGTGTGTGTCAGTGTGTCATCAAATTTTCGATTGTTAATTTAACCAACTTGCCATCAAGCTAGAGCTCTGAAATTTTAGGAACCGTTCTAACATATGCTGCATAATAATGCAATATTTAGATATTTGCGACCAGTTTTAACTAATATTTCAATAATTTTTTTTAATAAACTTTACCACCATATAAAAAAGTTGTTTTTAAAAACGTTGGTTTTTATCTCGAATTATTTTTACTGTTTTAGCTTCACATGTGATGTTTGCAAATATTTAAGAAGTATAAATTATTATTATAATATTAAAAGAATAATGTTAAGTTTTAAAAGATTATTCATAAGCTTATTAACTAAGCATAACCTCTCACATCTACATATATGTGTAATAAATATCTTTGATCAGGATTTAAAAAGATATAGAAGAGATTACATATTTAAATGCATATTAACGATAGATGAAAACATATACATTACTATCCTACAATTTACTTACACAGCATATACCTATTAAGAATAAAACAAATATGATAATTGATAAAAAAAAAATAATAAAATAGATTAAGCCTTATTCTCTTCACACACATATTACTTTGTTATAAAAAAAATTCAAAACATTATACATGTAAGAATGTTAATTGACTCTACATTAAATTTATAATATTTATTATTTCATTTATTATTATCTTTATTATATTGTTACAAAAATTCTCATATGGATGTACGAGGGACATCAATCAAATTCGGAGTATAATGTCAAAGGACACTTTATTCACAAATATTCAGGTGAGGACGAACACAAGGTGCAACGCTTTGACAGATTAACAGCACAACTAGGAAACAAACATTGTGTGCAGATTAGCGGTTCAACAGAAACAAACACAGACTTGTAATAACAATCACAGCACTTTTACTAACGTTCTGCTCATCATCTTCCTAACGGACACTATGGTCAAATCTCCTCAGTAATACCCGGTATTTTCAAAGCAGACTCTGACAGTCCTTTTCAGTTACAGGTCATTTTCCGTTCAGATTTGATCGGCCACGCAACCGATAGATTTTTCAACAGATCCACTCATCCAATTCCGACCGCTTCCAATCCATGATATTTAAAGGTACAGAATGAGTATATGATATTTAAAACAAGACATGATATTTAAATTTACAGAAAATAAAATATCTTTATATACAAAATTGTTTAGCTCTTCTGATACTAATAAAAGTGCATAAATTTCATTTAGAACAGAAGGACTTATTAGTGTTACATTTCGAATAAAATTAACTTGTATTTCAATATGAGTTCATGTAATGTAATGGTGATCAGGAAATTAATCTCAATCGCCATTAGATTGCTAGAAACTTTGAAATATGCCAAAATAACAAGCATGAATATTGTCAAACTATTAATTAAAACCAAGTTGCACCACACAAGATATTATTTTAAATTTTCTTAATATTTTGTCGCCTATTTAGTCACCCACAGACATATATTCTTCAATATTGTCACTCCAGAAACTAATGGTTCGACCATTCTACATCTTCTAAATTTATAATTTAATAAAAAAATATATATTTCAAATTGAAGGGTGAAACAATCGGTAATATTGGTGAAACCCTATTTTAGCCCCCGATTTGGAGACGGAAAACACATTGACGCCAAATCCTCTTTTGCTTATTATCATAACTGGTATCTATGAGGATTACATTTACAAAAAATTTTACGCATATATCACCCCTTTTAGCACCATTTTGCTTTTCATCTCGACAAGCAATGGCTTAAAATAGAATTTAACCATTTTTTTCTTTTGCTTCTGCATTTTACTTAACAGTACAATAGAACTATAAATATATTTTACTTGTTTTTAGAAAAGGTCTTGATCTTAGAATCTATCGGGTATTAAATATCAAGACTAAATCCCTGAGAAATTAAATATAATTTATGGAACGAAGACAAAAGTAAAATTTAAAATATAATTATGTTATGCAGCGATCAAAATGATTCGGAATTACATTAGGGTTTTAAATACAAATTATGTTTGATGAAAAATATTGATGGATGTTGTGTCATTCATAGGTGTTGCAAGGTATAAAAAATAAAATTACATACGGAACATAAAATGATTAAATAGTTTTCGTTTTATTTTTCTTTGAGAAAAAACATGGAATTGATGTATATAACATAAAAAAAACATTAATATACGATTCGTGTAATAAAATTGAATTTCATTAATAAAAGTGGTTTCTCCAGTTTTGAAAACAATACAATAATTTTATAAGGCATGGATAATGTTATCAAGGAGAAATTTAAATATTTTTCTCTCATTCCAGCATAACAAAGATTTCAATATATTGACTTCTGCTGCATAAAAATGTTTTGTGTCCTGATATGTGACTTAACTGGATGATTGAGCTTAAATCTGCATAATAGGATATATTTTGCAATCCTTCAAATATATTCCACATATATCTGAAGAACGTTTTCATGGAAAACAAAATATGTTACCAAAAAGTAGTGATGTAGCCGGCATTATACGGAAGCCTTTCAATAATCAAACAGACAAATAGCTTTACAGAAAAAATTGTTTATTAATTTAAGTTTTTATTAATAATTTATTAGTTTAAGTTTTTTATTAGTAGTTTATTAATTTAAGTTTTTTATTAGTAATTTATTATTTTAAGTTTTTATTAATAATTTATTAATAAGTTTTTTATTTATTTTTCCACGTAATACCCATCAACTTTACTTGTCACATTCTTTTGGGATTCTTCTTATCCCCTCAGGGACGAATTCTTTGCCTTGATTTGGAAGCCAATTTGATGCTTTTTTTTCTGTATTCCGTCGTTGTCGTTAAACTTATTGACACTAAAATCTTTGTTTATTAGACCAAATAGATCAAAATTCAAAGAGATGATATCAAGACTGTAAGGAGGAGTGGGTAGAAGCTCTCAACCCTATTTGCCCATAGTTCCTAAGCTTCAGTTGTATCATATGAGGTCAGGCGTTGTCTAACAGATCATCATCTTTATAACGCTGACCAGACTTACTTCTCAATCTGTCTAAATAGTATAAATTCTTGATGAATTACTACCTCTCCAAATAAATCATGGAAAATGTGACCATGCACACTCAACTTTTCAGTAACTATGGTGTCAACTTTTAAACTTTTTCATTCACGCTTAAAAACTTACACAGTACATGCAACTAATACCGTATTCTTTGTTTGTCCGAGAGAATATTTCTGATAGTCAAACATTTTCCATAAGTATATATCATAGCACAAAAGTATTTTCTTTAAGTGAATACATAATTGTATCTATGACTACATAGGTTATATTTGTGTAGGTATAAATCAAAACGCTGAGAAATACTCTTCGCTAGGATGCCAACTAAAGCTTATGTAAATTTCAATTGCTTGCATTAAGCTCTTCCTTCACTAAAAGTGCTACTTAGGTACTGATCGAACCTAGAAATACACGTAGTTTTTTCCGCCACAGAAAACAACTGCTTATTCCTAAATTAGCAAACATAATAAATTGAATTCTTCATATATTTTATTCAATGTTTACTAAAAAGTATAATTTTTATGTGGCTGTTTTCAAAAAAAAAGCATTGAGCAGTACACCCTTCCTTGGAATCGGCATTATCTTAAAATAATTTCGCAAAATTAACCATAATATTAATAGGAATTATTTTAGTTCAAATGACTACTAAATAAACTGCCATAAGTATTTACTGATAACTTAAGAACAATGCAGAAATCTTCAGTGCAAATCACCTATCACTTTTTGTTGTATTGCTTTCCTTCGAAGTTTTTTTTCTGTTTTTTCTCACTTATTTACTTTAAAATAACTTTATAATAAAATTTCTATTACATCCTCCAAATTCCAGTTGAGATTTAATTTTGAATTATTACTCATTGGAATCAGTTAATCAATGAAATGCTTATTTGGAAAGAGATGTGCACAACCATTTTGAGAACAATATAAGTTTGAATAAATTTTTTAATAGTTTTGCAACTAATGCAATTATTTCAAGTGTTTTAGTATGATTTGAAATGAAGACGTTTCTTTAAAATTTGACATAACTAATAATTCAAACATTACTATAATATATATTCAATTAAAGGAAATGTGTCATAATTATATTTTAAATAAAATTTCATAGAGACGAAGAATTTGTATAAAGACACTCATTTTTTTTAATGTACATTAAAGGTAACATCGTTCACTGTACAAATTTAAATGAAAAGTGAGAAATTTGATACACATATCTTATATATGATTCTCAGATCCAACTACGCTGTATTGAATTTACAATACTTAGCGGATTTATCAGCGAAACTTTCTTTGCACTCTTGTTTTCATATGATTTTCTATTAAAATAGCATAGGTATATAAATAAATGTATAAATGGAAAAAAAACCTATTTTTGGAACCTATCTATCAATCAACACGAATCTAAGGAAAATTAAAACTTGAAATACAGAAAAGACAGAATATTCGATCCAAAAACTGAACACTTTTTTCATTCACTTTTTTCTTATTAGTATTTATATTAACACAAAAACATGTCTTTTTGTTCAAAGATTCATATTTTTCCACATAAAAGAAAAATATACTTCCTTGATGATTTTTGAAAAAACCAATATATTTAAATTACTTTTATAAATACTCAGTATCTGTAGGTACTAAAGAAAATTTGATATCAAAATCTCCCCATAATCAGATAATGAATGTCCGGCCTTTTATCAGGTAACAAATCAAAATGTGATTTAGAGGAAAGTAGAAAACCCATAAATATTATAATCATTAAATATCATTCCTGTTAATAATTATTAAATGCCGAATTACATCATCTAACACCTTTGAATAAATTATATAAAATGTAAAACTTTTTTTGTCACAATTTAAATATTCAACATCAAAAAGCATATATTTTTAACTTATATTTATTACAAATTTTCTATTTCTGACTGTCAAAATGAAATATTATAGTAATTACATAAATGTATAATTACATTGTATCTAATACTGTACCTTTTAATTAGATACTAATAAATGTCCCTTTGAATTGTCTTATCAGTTTTGACCTTGGCATTTTAAAAGTCTAGCTGATGCGTGTGTAACTTTAAAGATTATTTTAGTAGTTTAAGTTTCATTTTCTGTATTATTTTTAACTTTTTTTTCTTGTTTATACACCAACATTTTCTTTTATTATTTATTTAACTTAAAATTATAATACGAAATGCTTTGTTACACTTCATCAATCAAAGTTATTTGAGTCCTGTGTTTCAGATTTTGAACCTTTTTTATATCGCAAATATTGACGAGTTTAGGCTTTTTGTCATTGAATAATAAGTTATTTATTATTTATGTCTAAAACGACCCTTTATAGGAATCAGGTACAAATATAATTTGCTTTTCAGGAAGTAAAGAAATATTTCCCCCTGGAGATGATTAATTATGTTGTTGTTTTAAATATGCGAAAGTAATGTTTCTGAAAGTTTTTTAAAAATAATTTTCCCAAAAAATGATGATATTGGAAACTAGTTATTTTATTTTATTCAATAACTCATAATAGCATATATATTATTTAAAACAACATGATATTTGATTCTGTTTAGTTTTGCTTAAGTTTCAAATCCATTTTTTTATATTGGAAAACACAAATGATAAGAAATTACAGCATAAATTTAAAAAAGGTAAGAGGACATTAATGTTTTGATGATCTCATCTGTATCACCAAGGAAACATTTGTTTCTACAAAAAACCATTGCTCACTTTTCATATTTTTTAATTTAACCGTTAATATATTTAGAATTACCATTGATTGTGGATGATTGCGAATTCATTTTCTAATCATAGAAAATCAAATTTCCTAACAATTCTTCTGCAAATTCTTGAAATTCTTAAGGAATTGAGAAAAGATATTTGATAACAATTTTAAAATTACAATCTAAATCTTACTAACTATAATTTTATTATGAATAATAGGAAACTAATACAACTTTTGTACACGTTCCGGAGCCTTGAAGAGAAAGTATTTTTGTGGTCCTGCCTTCATTTTACAGGAATATTGGTTTCGAATAAGGCTGTTCCTAGAACATGCATTCAACAATTGTTCTCTTTCTCGTTCCCGGTCTTTCTCCTTATAGCTTTTTTATCTGGAACCGTGGTGCTGATTAGGGGATATCAATCTGGAAACTGGGGAATTGATATAATGTTATCGAGCTCTCTAGTGAATGTCTTATCGATCAGTTTGTGGTACTCAATGTTCCGTAAAAGAAGATTACTAAAAAAACTTATTAAAAGCACGCAAGAAGTTTACTACATTCGAAATAATATTTTGAGAAGAAATTTTAAGTTTAAGCTTATATTGGTGGCTTTATTAATTTACGCAATGACGCCTACTGTATTTTCTTTGTTTTATTTGTTTAATTACTCGGAAAAAAGTAGTGATCGATCATGGACTTATGGATATGATCTTGATGATTTCCCAATATTCTCTAAGATATTGCTTTTCTTGAATGCACATATGTATGAATCTATGCGAATAATTTTTCCTGGAATCGTTACAAGTGTGTATTGTACACTTTGCTATAGATTGAACTCAGTTTTAATTTATTACAATATAATGTTATTCAAAGCTAGACGCAACTCACAATATACGCTCTCAAGAAATTTCGTGAAAGAATACTTTACAATAGTGAATATCATAGAACTATTACAGAAAACATTTTCCGAGCCGATATTTTTTTTGATTATGATGCACTTTCTGCATTTATTTTCAGTTTTATCGTTTTTCTTTTTCTTTCTTATGGTGCAAGAAGCCAATTTGATAATAATGGAATCTATCGTTGTACTATTTACAAACGTACAGTCAATTATCGTAACAATATTATTTGCTTCTAAAATTTCTGTTAATATTCAAAACATTAAAAAATCATTTCAAAGATACAAAGAAAATATGATTTTTGTATCACATGACAAAATTGATGTTGGCATTCAGTTAGCTATTGACAGAGAAATTGTACATTTATCTGCCTGTGAGATAATATTCTTCAGAAAAAGTCTCATTATGTCCATATTTGGAATTTTTATAACTTACAGCTTGCTGGTCTTACAATTTTTCCGCGAGAAATAAGGCAAAAAATAATGTCAAACCAGTTTAAACTAATAAAATTTCTATGCAAAAAGGTTTTTTGCATATTTCCAAGAATCATGGTTTCAGTCTTATTGAATAAAGTTTTTCCATTGCAAAAGACGTGACTGTAAAATTCAAAAAGAAACCTAAATTTTTTTTTCTCATAAAATCAGGAATCGATTTTTTTTTTAACTGAAGAAAAAAAAATTGAAACAATTGTTGTAAATTTGAAAATGTTCGCTGAATTGCTACAAAATAAAGCATAAGTTAGAATTGAAATTTTCTGAGCATTAATTATTCTGTAACTAAAACATTTGCAAAACTTGATTGAATTGCAGGATAACTACTCTTATTTTTTGACTTGGCTAAGAATCCTCAGAAGAGACGGGCCGCGGTAGCCTAGTGGTCAAGGTCGTGGACTAGCGACCGGCGGTTTTCGTTCAGTCGCGGGTTCGATCCTTGGCTGCCAAAGACCCGCCGTGTAGCCGGGGCTGATGCACGTTAAATCTGTTCGGGGTCCAAAGTCCTCCCGTTGGCGTGGTGTGGATGTTAGGAGAGGGGGGTGCCAGCTCAGGTGTCGTCCTCGTCACTTGACCGTGGTTCAAAATTACGAGGTCCGTCGCCAATAGCCCTCGTGTTGCTTCTAGTGCGACGTTAATATAAACTAAACTAAACTAAATCCTCAGAAGAGACTTAAAATATGATATCATTGGTTTTAAAAACTTTTGAAGCTGAGAAATATCAAAATTTAGAACATATAAGGTAATTTCCAAATCGTATTTTCAGAACTGTAACATATTAATTCTTAGCATACAGCATATATTTTTCTTGAGTTTTAAACTATTATTTATCTCAATTTCTCTGTAGTATGATTGTTTAATAAATAAAATTTTAAAACCGGCCAACGAAAGTAATATACTACAATAAATCCCATAATAAAGTTTATTACTCAACTGATTAGTGACGTAATACATAAATTAACCTAAATATATTCCTTAATAAATTATCATTCATTCTTCATTCTTACAAAAATGGTTATCTTTTTGTAGAGTTCCAAAAAAAATTTTTATTTTAATAATAAAAATCCAGAAAAATATGATCTGAATTTATTGATGATAGGCAAATGAACTCTATAAAGTCAAAAAATAACTGAATATGTCTATGATTATCAGATTCAATTTTGAGAATAATAATAATAAAAAATAAGATAAGTAATATAAATTGTAATAGCAACATAAATTTTTAAAAATTAATAAAAATGAGTAAAATATAAATTTTAATAATAATATATAAGTATTGTATGTGCGAGTGTGTGTTTCTCGTGATTTTTTTATACATGTAAGTGCTAATTTAACTGTCCTGTACTAAACAATAAACTCACACATACGCACATGTTATGTGTGTAACATTATTTTAACTTTCGATTTCTTCATTATATTCATTAAAAATACTTTTTTCATTTTGCATTGATAAGATGGAATTCTTACGATTTAAAAGAGAATAAGAAATTTGCGCCATCAGAATTTCTTATAAAATTATTAAGTAATTGTGTGCACAATAATTAAAGCTCCTTTTTTAAACTGAATAACATATCATTTATATTTTTTGTTATTTAAGAGACTTGGTATATTTTTCAAGTCATTAATTAATAATTAATTGGATATTTTCCCCCTATAAAATAAACTCTTCTTCCAAACAATCAATTAATTTTCTTTATAATAGCTTACAACTATATTCTTTTTTTCTTTTACTGATCAAGAAAACATTTCTACTATTATAAATACGATTTAAATCAAACTTTAACCAAGCATATCGTGTTTTAATGTACTTCAGTTGCGTTCTGAGAACTTCATTTGTTACATAATATCACATTAATTTATTTAAAAAAAATTAGATTATTTGTAGGATAAGAAATATTCTACAAACTCTTTTTATTTTCTCTTCTCAATAATTTGTTTTATTTTTAATTGTAAGTTTATGTGCTTTTGCAGTGATAAATCAGTGCGCTACTCATTTTTCCTTAAAACTGAATATTTCATTTTCAAAACTTTTAACAACTTTTATAACTCAAATATCAACGATAAATCAATTCATCAGAATAATTATTTGAATTTCTTAAGGTGTCTGTCTTATTTCTTGTTGTCTATATACAAGGAAAAAAAGCATAAATCCAATTTCATTCAAAAAAATATTTACAAATGTCTACGAATTAAACTGATTGCTCTAAGCAGAAAATTACTGTAAACTTTTAAATTTCTTGAATTTACGAGTTTATTTTCATATCAATATTATTTCTGCTTTACAGAATGTTTCGAAATTTATTTTATCGACAGTAAAATAAAAAAGGAAAATAGCTGTTTCTTAAGATACAGCGTTTGACATATAAGAAAAAAGCTTATTTTCCTATAACACCCTAAATATGAAAAATGAAGAAATTTTCAAAAATAGAATTTATCTTGCATTTGAATGACACTTTCGAGATGTTTTCATTCGAAAATTTATCTTAGGTTTTTGTCAATTCTATTATTCTATCATATTCATACAATGCAATATCTGCCTTTTTAACTATTCACCTTTCAGTAGAATGCTTATCGAATTCTTAAGATATTAATAAATTATTTTTAAGATGATTCTGCAAAAATTTCGAAACTTCTACAGCATGCTTATATGCATTTAGAAACAAAACAGAAAACCAGGTAAAATATTAAAGATTTGAAAGATTAATAAAATATATTAGGACTTTTGAAAAGTAAACATTTTCCCGCCTAACAGGCCTTAAACATTTAAAACAAATAATGATGTTTTTATCTTTCAATAATAATTTTTATATGTCGAAAATGAAGTATATGTACCAGTCACCCTCATTAATTTCATTGTTATATGAAAAAGTGTAATTTTGATCAAATATAGAACACAACCCTCATGCAAAAGTGACAGCTCTTGTTTTATCATAAAGGATTTGTATTAAGGTAGTTTGAATAAAAGAGAATGTCTTCCATTAAAACCTCTTAAAAATTGTTAAAAAGTATATTTATTTATTTGCTTGGAAATGTTTATCTAAATGAATATCTAACTATTCTTTATAATTGGTAAACTAAAAAATAATAAATATTTTAATTGAAAATAATTTTAAGAGAAATACACAATTAATTATAATTTTAATTACGAAATGTTTAAGAACATCATCAGAATGCACATTAGAAATAACAAATAAATATGCAAATAAACTAGTAATAAATTACAAAACTACAGTGCAAACCAAATAACAAAACTTAAAATGCAGAATTAAAACTAGTAAAATATTTTATTATTACAAAAGTAATGAATGCATTTATTGTAATTACAAATTGTAATCCAATAAAGTCAAGACAATTAAGTTCAAATAATTATACTAAGCTATGAAATAAAGAAAAGTATAAAGAAGATTTGCAGTCTTTAAATTACCGTGATTGGAATATAACACAAATACTGAAGAATACATAACAAACATATACATCGCTTAGTGATAATTACCTAACTAATTTCTAATTTGTAACTATTCTAGCTATTCAAACAATTTAATAGTCATAATAAAGGGAAAAAAACAACTTAATCTTACGAAACAAAAATCCTGAAAAAAAAAAATTTCATAGTAAAGTCCAAAATGGATATATATATATATATATATATATATATATATATCCATTTTTACATCCTTTTATCCAAAACACTTCACATTCATCAAAACTACTTTGTAACAGAAGGGGAAAAAATGCTAGTAAAAGTTCTCGTTAAAGAGGTCTAAATAAATCTAACAAATAAACAAAAAATAAGCAAAGGAAATAAATTTTATGTAAGTTTAATTAGAATAACTCATTAAAAATCAAATCAATTTAAGTATTTTTTAAAAACATGAAATTTAAAAAAAACTTTAAACATCTGATCTACAACAAATGTAAGTGATCTACTTAACATATAGGAGATCCTAATCCAGTATCGCAAGTGTCTCCTTGTTACAGTCTACTTATTTTATTGATTGACTATTTCAATTCCTTAGAGAAACAATAGATTTTTTTTCATAAAAATATTATTTTTAGAGCGAAAATTATGATAAAAATAGTTATAACATAAATGAATATTCTGATAATAATATTAAAGATTTTTAATATTTACTTTCAAAATACTGAATACATTAATGAAGAAACATAACAATTTAAATCATAAAAAGGAAACAGTAAGAAACGTAAAACATGTAATATGATTACTATTGAAAAATTTAATATAAATTGCTATTATATATTTTATTGAAAATTGTATTGAAACTTCTTAAACCGTAAAATTCATCAATACAAATTTATAGGTTATATTTCAAAACCAATTACTTTTTGTTAGAATCAACATAAGCAAGACATCAGAAATTATAACAATGTCAAAAACTGTAAAGAAATAGAAATTAGACACTTAAGCGAACGACACATTTTGATAATGTTGAGTTATTTATTATTAAATTACTCGTTGCTATTAAAAACATTATTACAGAAAACGATTTTATTAGCTTATGAAAAGTGTGGGTATTAAATAACGAGACTGATGTTGTAAAACATTTTATTTCGATTTTATTCATATTTACTTATCAGTTTCAATATATACCTCATCTATCACTAAAACGCTCCAACGAATCTTCCATTGTTCGAAACAGTGCTGGAAGTCTTCAGTCAGTTATTTCTGGAAGGTACCGCTTTCTCTTTCATTCCTTCAACGAACTCAAATCTTGTTCCTTTAAATTCAGATTTCACTTTAGGATACAGTTAGAAGCCCCATGGAGCAAGTTCCGAATAAGGCGGAATGTCTAACATTGGGATGCTGTACTTGGCTAGAAACATCTTGACAGACAATTTGAAATGAGCCGGGGCATTGCCTTGGAGAAAAATTTGTCGTATTGATTCTTTGTCAATTTTTACAATATCCTCAAATGGCATGAATTCTTAACCAATGATCAGATCGAACCCGATTATCGAATTTTTCGATATTCTCATCCGTTTTTGACGTGGAAAGGAGACCCTAGCGTAAATCACCTTCATCGTCTTCTCGACAATCTCGAAAACTCTTAAACCACTTATAAACATTTCCCTAGTTAAACAATATCACGCACTTCCTTTAATAACTTATAAGTTTCAGTAGCTGTTTCTCCGAGTTCCATGTGAAATTTCTCATCAATTCGTTGCTCTATTGTTCATTTATCATTTTTCCGAAGAAACAAAAACAGCAAAGAATAACTCTAAAGTGAACGAAGGTTAAGGGTATACGGATTTGCTTACAGAAATGAGATGCACTGCTTTCTAAAAAGAAAACTTCACTTTAAATATCTGGTTGCTGGCGTTTGGCTTATGCGTACCTCTTCTGTAGCAACGTTAGTTTCATTATTTTTTACCACATCTTGTGTACTACTATCTGTCAATATGAGTATGTTATATATATATATATATATATATATATATATATATATATATCAATTAAATATATTAAATATTTTATTATTGGTCTGAAGAGAAAGAAATCAATGTTCTAAGGGATTTTTTTTAAAAGAAAATAAAACAGAAACTTAATATATCCATGTAATAAAAGAAATCACTATTTTTAGTTGTTAAACATAAAAAATGTATAATCAAAAATAGAAATCTATACTTTTAAATATATGAATAAATCATTTAAAAAATTAAATTGATTATAATTTTAAGAAATCTTATTAAAACATAACTAGTAATAAGTTTATAAGTATAAAAAATGAACACCTTATTTTCAATTATAAAAAAGGGAATTTTGGAATATTGCTAAATGTTACTGTAAAAATTATAACCTTTTTATAAATGATAAATACCATTATGTCATTCCTAGTGATTTAATTAACTTCCTTTATCTCTGAATTTAGCTCATTACAAAATAAACTCATAAAAGAACTATATTTAGCTCATAAAAAATAAGCTCAACGCTAATCAAATTATCTTAAAAATACGATTATCGAAGATATTGAAATATCCATAACTAATTTAGCTATAAAATATAGATTACTGATAGAAGTATTCGGAGGATATACGTTTTATTTTAATAAAGAACTTGTTCACAATATTATTAGGTCTAAGGATTACATATATTATAAAAAAATTAAAAAATAAAATTCTATAAAGAACTCTAAAATTATTTTGTTGATTATATGTGAGTTATATATGCAGATACAGAGAATAATTATTAGGTTATTGTTTGCAAACTTTTTTTAATTTAAAATTGATTAATAAAAATATCCAAAAAGATTTATTTTAATGTGCAGCAATAATTTGGTAAAAAAGATAATATTACATTTTTATCAATTAATTACTTTACTTGAATAGCAATATTAATACTTCATTTTTAGACGCATTATTTATAATTATATTTTACGTAAGAGAACAATGTTGATGATACAAAGCAACAAGAGCATAAGCTTTATAAAATTTCATAAATATAGAATTCAAATTGAGTTTGGAGTTAATTCTAACAAAAAATTTAAAAAAATTTTAATAAAGGGTAGAATAATTTTAGAAGTAACTTACCACATATTTTAAATTTCATTTCTTAAATATTGTCATACTTTGTTGAAGATTAATTCTGTATTTATTGTGTTGATAGCGATCCTAGATCTTTAGTTCTATTTTTATAGTGTAAATGCGGAAACATGCATATTAATTTTACACACGTTTTTATTGACTTCTCTATTTTGATTCTTCAGATTTCGATAGTATGCTAATTTTTAGAACAGTTAATATGTGCTAATGGTTCTAATTCTTTACAACAGTTTTTTTAACCCACAATACACTCCTAAGCCTGACACATTTTTTTAAAATTATTTCCAATTTTTTTGAGCCTTATTTTTATTCTAATTTGAGTTTTTTTATTCAATGATATTACTGCTTCTACTATTTAATCTTCTCCCGCGTTTTATTGTTCATGTTACTTTTTACAATGCTCATTTGATATTATTATTCTTATGTACTTTTTCTTATAAATGTTATTCCTGCAATAGTTTTTAGCCTTCTAAGAGATTATTGCTTTAGATGGATTACTTACACGTATCAGATCACTTTGCAATTTTTTATCGTTTGCTTTAATTTTAAATACATTTAGCTTAAATATATTCAATTTAACAATTTATCGTTCCCTTTAATTTTAATATCAAAAAAGTTTACTATTGTCATTTTCTCGATTTTTCATCATTTACTTTAGTTCTTATATTTGAGTAATTTAATAATAATTATAAAAATAAAAACGCACCTTGGGTGTTTAAATCTGGTTTTTGCAAAACTTTGCACAGAACTCTAATATTTTTGGTCTCAAAAATTGGTCTTAGATTTATTTAGATTATAGCTTACTTATAATTTTCGTGCATTCTAATTATATATATATATACTGATGTGCGAAAATTAAAGACGAAGTAGAACAATTAGCACATCATCGAAACGAAAATGCAAAGCTGACTGAAAGACAAATCAGAAGATTAATTAGGGAGATGTACGGTAGAACATGCAGCAAACGTAATGTAAAATATTGGAGCATGATAAAATACGCCAGTGGTCTACGTTCAGCATTTATGGGAAAGCAATGACGTTGAATAGCTACCTCAGTGTGAAATGTCGAACCGTCAATCTGTTAGACAATATCTGGATGATTTTACCCGAAGTCGAATCATTGGAAAGACAGAAAAAGCTCAAAGTGAGACAAGTGTTCTGGATTTTTCACAGCATCGTTTCAATACTTCGGAGAGAAGCTCTAACTATAGGACCAACTGCACGTCGATTAAATAATGGTCGTCACGAGATACTCCCCAGTGGACAACTAATATATTACATTAGAGGTCAGAAGGCAGAGAGCGGTAGAAATCGCTAGACACATTGCACATGTGATTGGACGAACATAATCCCATTTTACCGGGGTCAGGAGGCTAGACAGTGTTGGTCTGTTTGCACGATGACCTGTACAGTATATACCTGTAATGCCCGCTAATCGGTAAAGGCGTTTCGGTGGTGTTGAGAAAACAAAAATTGGATAGATAATTAATGTGGTCGAGATATCTTTACTGATGATAGCAGGTTGAGTGTGAGTTTCGATTCTGGGAGCATAATTGTCAGAAGAGACAGGGAACACGCAATAACCTCTCCAACATCAACAAAAGATACCGTTTTGAAGTTTATGGTATTTTCGTTTCGGGAGACATCATGCTCGTTTGTCATACCATCTTCACATCTTCGAAGGAGGTTTAGTCACCGTGTCCCTCTATTGTAACCAGATCTCAGTTTCGTTTCATGGACGACAGTCCTCCAACTCATCGCACAGTATATTTCAAAGAGCTATTGGACAGAAAAGATATTGAACCTGATGGATATTGACCTGATGGGTAAGGTCTCCGGATCTAAATCCCTTCGAGTATGTATGAGATTTTCTAGGGAGACGCTTGACAGCATGTGACTTACCACCAAAATGATTCCTGAACTCCATTTAGCTGTACAAGAAGAATGGGCTGCAATGCCTCAACAACTCATTGACAACATCATACTCAGCATGGCCACACAATGTGAAACTGGCATAGCAGTCAGGGCAGATCCTGTTTTCTACTAAAGCCTGGATGATTCTGGTTTGGCACATGTCACATGGGTGTCTCAACCTTCAGTCGCATTGTTCTCCCTGCTACTTTTTCATCAAAACTTCTTTTAATCATCTTTATTTCTTTTTGGTAAATTTTGCTTACCTTACTCATGTTCTCACATCTTGGGGATCTTGTGATATAATTTGTGTTGATTTGGAAAGTTTTGTACAACTTTATATAGAAAAACCCACCATATATATATATATATATATGATTTCACAAATAAAATAAGTGTAGAGAAATAAATAAAAATGGAAGGACTATTTGTTAGTAACATTTTTTATGTTTCAAAGGCATTTTTGTGCTCAATGAAAGATAGTTCTATGATAAAGGAACAATAAAATGAAAAGTTAATTATTCTCTCATAAAAACTGCTTTTCAGAACTGAAACGGGATGCAATATATATATGGAAAAAGCAGGTTGTAGTACAATAAAAAAGATATTGAATTAAAAATCCACTTATCATTGCAACAGTTCTTATTAGGTGGAAGAGAACAATATTATCAAGGTAATCCAAAACAGAAACCAATGGGAACTACTAATTTTAAATACAAAGATTAGAAAGACGTTGAAATTAAAGTTTCGAATGCCTTTATTGAAAATATTACTGATCAAAATTAATATCTTGAGCTTGTCAAAACTAGTGGCAGTACTCAAATGCGAGAATATTTAAAAAGGGATGAAAACTCATGTTCTAAAAATACCAATGATGACATAAACACTTTTATTCCAACAGTGGTTGATAATGTGTATTTAAATAAATATATTTTGGAAAGCGTTGAGAAACATGTAAAAGAGCCAGACGAAATTGTGACGTAAAAAAATACTGAGGCCATAAGAAACATCTCGCAATAAATATTTCTTATAACTGTTGATTACGAAGACGTGAGATCATGAGTGATTTTAAAATCCACATTGAAAAAATGTTTGCAATGCATAGACTCTCAAATGAAACTTTTGAAACAGATTACTTTGTATAAATTTCTGCACAAAACTATATCGTCCATTTCATACACTTTTACAATTAGTTAGAATTTTCATTAACTTCAAATTCAAATAAGACATGTGATTATGTCAATTACTTATATATCATTTACCTAGGCAATAAATAAGAATTTTTATTCAATTATATATTTTTGTATATACTCTCTGAAGAAGAGAAACATTTATTTAAGGGACAAATTGCCTGTTCCTGGAGGTGTCCCATATTAAGGATACTACAGTAAATATTCTGTAGTACCCTTATATCAATTTAAAAAAAGACTCGTACTTATTTAATTTGTCTATATTCAATGTACAGGTATTGCTTTCTTTTTATTTCTAAATGCGAAAACTCGTTTTTAAACATAAATTAGCGTTAACATCATTAATAATTTTTAATTCGATTCTGCACAAGTGTTTTGAACAAATATACGGCTTCTTTCAACGTTTTTATTATTTTTGGAAACTCATTCCGTAAGATTATGAATGGCAAAAATAAAAATTGTCTGTATCAACTAATTATTTGATTTTAAAGAATTCTGAAGTGTACTTGGACATAATTCAAACTTATATTGCTTCAATTCAGATACAGGACAGTTACTGCTGGATTCAGCAAGACAGAGCCACTCCACACATCCCATAGGTTTCTGGTCATTAAGGTCCCTAGATCTCCCCCCCCCCATTAGAACTTTTTGTGGTATTATTTCAAAGATAGGGTTTTCCAGAGAAGTCCTGCAAACATCTATGAATTAAAACAAATCATAACTGAAGAAATCTCATCAATAACACCAGCAATGTTACGAAGTGTGTTCGGTGTGTTCATGTTTACTTTCAAAATAGTGGCAAAAATTTTCAACATTTGCTGTTAGGAATTACAATGAAAAAAATGTCTCTTAAATTATAATTCTCAAAAATAAAATTATCACAAGATTAAGTATTATTGCATGTCACCATTTCTGTTATACCTCACAAATAAAGTTGTAACAGTCCAAGAATGATGAAAATTGTCTCCCACACTTGAATAAGGTTCACAGAATAGTACTTTAGTGTTTCAATAGCTGCCGCTTCCGTCAGAGTTAAGTGTAATAAGAAAAACCAAAGGGTACTCTTTTAAATTGATCATCATGTATACTGCTCAGTAAATATACTCATTATTATTTTAATTTAAATTCTTAGCAAATTACAAACTATAGCAAAACTGGAAACCAAAATTGAAATAAACATATTATAAAATCAAATCTAAAAACAAAAAATCGAGCCATAAATTAAATATAGATTACCTAAAAAAAGTATAACAATGAGAAATAGTTTTTAATTATCGAAAATATAACATGAAAACTATCCAAGGAGACATAATAAACTCGTAAAAAATTATCAAAGTACACCAATCCTTTTAAAATTGCAACATAGCTCAAAATATCAAAACCCTTACCAAGATCTCTAGAGCATGCCTCAAAAAATAATAGAAAATAAAGCAATGTAAAAATGCTGAGGTAAACTGATTCTAAATGCTGTCTTACGCTTGAGACTGAGGAATAGCGTATTTATATAGTATATATATAATTATGGATCCAATCAACACATTCTTCAACAAATTACTTAATAACAAAATGGTAAAACGTAAATACAATACACACACACACACGCATATATATACATATATGGGTGTGAGTGGGGGGAGGGGGCTAGATTAACATAAAAGAATATCCCAAATCTGAACACCTAAGATTTCGGGGAAAAAACAGCTACAATCTTTATGACAAATTATATTAATAACTGTACTTCAAAATTTATAAAATTACAAATTTTCAATACGACTACCATCAGGAATACGAACCATATCCGGACCACAATTTAAATATCTGTAGTTGTTTGCTTTTCATTTATTCGAAGTTCACTACTAGAGTAGAAAGAAACACTTTATATTTTAAGTATATATATAAATAGCCTCAAAAAAGTCATAGAGAATTAAAACAAGATTTCTTGGGACTCACTGATTAAGAGTAGGATCTTCATCTCTCTAGCGACCCATCTAACGTATTGTTCCACTGTATATCATTTATATATTTTGATGGACAATTAGAACATTTATAACCTTAACATTTAGAAGCGTTTTCTTCAAATTAATTTGTCCAGTTAGTTTGTAATTGTAGTTGTTCAAAATTTGAATATTTTTGTCAAAATCTTGTTTATTACATCCCCTTAGAAATACCAGCAAAGTCATCCATATTGAGAAACATTAAATATGTTGTTCCACGACTTGTGATGTTGGGACTTTAAATAATGTATTACAGTCGAAGTTTATGTAATTAATATGTTATTTCTTAATTAAGTGAAAGATTTACTAATTCATTAAATATAACAATCAAGAAATTTTATCTTAAATTTCGTTAGCTTTGAATCCTGAATTTCCATTTCGGAGTGCACAATTTAGATATTATGGTAAGAATTTTTGATATTATTCTTTTGAGATATAATCAAATATTTATGTATTTCTGAACAGAGATGGTTCTCGTAATATGTCTGGTGAAATTTCTTATAAATTAATCGGACAGCTTAGTTGTCTGAAATATAAACTAATAGTCAGTTACTTTAACATGTCACATAGATCAAAAACAGATACTAGTCAATTCTAATTATCTTTATTATTCAGTACTTAATGTGTATAATTATGCACAGTTTTAAATCTATTCATTACTATTGAAAGATCTTAAATAAAATTTAAAATTGTCTAATCAGATGCAGACATACTAGTTGTTTGAAAGAAACTTTTAGACATAAACCTATGGCACACCCTTACATAGATGCCACTCACATTAGAACCCTAAATTAATGTCTGATTAAGTACTTTATGGGGCTGATTCATGATTTACAAGAAGACCTTTTATGAGCGTTATAAAAAATTATTTTCCTGGAAAATATTGAGAAATATCAAAAAAATTAAATTAGAAAAATTCTGCTTGAGCAAAGATGTTCTACGTTTCACACAGGTAACACATGTTAAAATTTCTATTTTTTATAATGTACTGTCAGTTAATTTTACAATATTGTGTTGAATTTATATAAATTTAAAAAAAGAAAACTCTAAGTGAATCTAATTTTACCAATTTAAATTAAAATATTTTCTTGCTTAGGTGTATATAGTAGTTTGACCATTTAATTTATATGTATTGTTGATATTATTGCCTGTGTGTGTTATTATTGTGTGTGTGTGTGTGTGTGTGTGTGTGCTGTGTTTGTGTGTGTGTGTGGTGTGCTGGTGTGTGTGTGTGTGTGGTGTGGTGTGTGTGTGTGTGTGTGTGTGTGTGTGTGTGTGTGTGTGTGTTTCAATTTTTGTCTAGTGTGTGTGTGTGTGTTTCAATTTTTGTCTAATTCAAAATAGTTTGTTTTCAAAGGGAAAAAGGACTCAAATTTATATTTCTTTATCTCTCTCTCATTTTATTCTTTCCATCTGTCACTTTATACTTTTTCTCTATAGTTCCAGTGAATAATTCAGCCAGAGCTTAAATTAGTTTTAGATAATCAATAATAAATTCTTGGATATTTCGTCACAAACATGTATCTGTAAACAATTCATTTACTTCTAAAGCACACAAACTTTACAACCTTATAAAAATGAAAGAAACTTAGCAGATGTAATTCTAAATCACTTTGATTTTCAGAAAATGCGATAAGTTACAAAATATAGTTTTAGCCAATATCGATTTTCCAAATAACGGGTTACTGATTTCCAGAACTCATGCAAATTCTAAAACATTATAAAAATGAAAGAAAATTGTCTGGTATAATTCTAAAAACATGATTTTCAGAAAGGGTGATAACATATAGAATATTGTATTAGTCAATACACTACATTATTAGATCTATCATTCTTTGTCGCATTACTATACATTTGATTTTTTTGTGGGAGTGAGGGGCTTTCGATAAATATTTATTAAACTCAAAATATATTAAGCTAATAGAGATAGTTATTGTGTAATATACTCATTCACCAATTTGGCTCATTTTCATAATCAAAAGTTTGCCAAATTGTTCTTCACTTTGACAAAAATTTTAAAAATACTTATTAAAAATGATCTTAATGTTCATGTCTCTCATTTTAATAGTCATACTATCTGCATAGTTTTTGAATAAATTGTTACGAAAGAGCATCTTTCTCATATATATTTAATTTTGTTTTTGTTCAGGAAGATTTTTTATTTCTTCATTCGATTACTCCAATATAAAGGATCCTTATTAGTAACAAAATATTTTAATTTTATGAAGAATTCCTATCTATTCTAGCCATTTCTTAGTTAAATTCTAAAATGACGTAGAAAACTTGTGCTGTTTCAAAGAAGTGAAAAAATAATGTTTTATACTAACGACAATAAAAATATTCTGTAGCTTCATCAACAAAATTAAGTCAAATAAATATAAATATTTAAAAAATAATTCTGCAACGAAGCTGGAATCTAAAAAACAAAAAAACTTTTCAAAACGAGGAATAAGTTAACATAAAAATTAACATAAAGAAAAACATAATATCAGTTTTCAATTTCGGCTCCGAGAATAATAGTATGGCTAAAATTTTAAACGTATAAGGTTTCATACTTTCACTAACTGCTGCTTTAAAATCATAATATATTTTTATCAAGTACTTGAAGAAACAAGGTTTGGAAAAAATCTATCAGGGATCTTTCAAATAGAAATTCATCATGAGATAAAATTTTAGTATGCATGAGTTTTCTATTCCAAAATTAATTAGAAGACAAGATTCAAACAAATCGAGTTCAGGTTTTCAAGCTTTTATGAGAGAAATTTAAATGAAATTTTTAAAATATTTATCTCAGTAAACTAATGCGCTTATTAAATTAAAAGATTTTTACCGATAAATATCAATATTTGCAGATGTATGAACATTTTAAGATATAAATTTAATGTTATTTGGGCTCTCTTGATGACCAGGGACATTAAATGTAGAAAAAATAATTATATTATATTACATAGGTATAAAAATATTTAAATTCAAAATAATTTTTATCACGTATTATGAAATAAAATTTATTACATTCAGTCATATTAAAGTGAGTCAGAAAATATAGCTCACGAATTTGTATTGATAATTTTTTTAAATTATTATAATACACAACTAATTGAAATATACACCTTCGGAAAAATAATCAATTTTACAAGTAATAACATATAACAGTAAACTAGTGAAAACTTTTGAATACATAAAGATATATATGGTATTATTTGTGGTTGGGATTGGGCATTTTTTGAATTAAACATTCTTTTCGATGTAGAAGATTAATTTATTTTGGTTTTGTAAATATCATGTTAAAACTATATATAATAATTTATTGAAAATCTATTTCTTATCTCCAAGACATTTCAAGATTCATGGTTTTAAATTTTACCAGATATTTCTCCATTCCCAACTTTTAAAATATGTAGACATAAAAACTCGTAGAATTCTTTTAATTAAATGATAAATGGCGGCATCCATGATTCTATCCGAAAAATTCGTGACTAAAGAATTAGTGTCTTGTGTGTCCCTCTTCTGATGTACTGATTCCAATCATGGGTAACATGAACGTAAGCATATTTCAGTAAAATTATTTTTTTGAGTTTCTAATGTACACAGCGAAATATATCTTTATATGACAACTTGATTTCATTAATCGCTTAACTGTAGCAAATATGCGAATTCATAACAGAACTCATTCCATTTCCAAAACTTCATGGTTACATTATAACTTAGCTATACAAACTTAGTATCTTTACAACCTGATTAAATATTAAAATATTTATCTTCTTTCGACCTTCGAGAAGCTTCTGAAAAGTTCAGTAAAAACTTTAAGATTATGAATGTTAGAAATGTTCTTAGAGTAAATAATACTAACCTTCAAAGAACATTAAAATGATTTATAACTAGTATAGTCGAATTTTAGAAAAAAGACTCTTTATAAAATCATTGAATCTTTTTTAAAAAAAAAAACGCAATTCAGGATTAAAGTTGGTTTATTACATTATATTGTTATTAAACTAAATCATATGTAAATATTAAATGCTCCATTGCATTCAAAAAATTTAAATGATTATAATTAAACTTTCAAACATTGAATTTTTGCAACCATATCTAAATTGATTGCTTTGTATGATCTGATCCAAAACCTAAAATTACTGTAGGATTCAAATAGCAAATTTACAATGCATGTATGATAAATTATATAATTTTTTTTTCAAGAAATCAGAATCTGAGAACATTTAAGCTTGTTGTATTCATTGACGTTTTTGCATCTACATAACTTTGTAACCAATAAACATTAAGCGAAATATCAAAAATTTTAAAATTCAATGTTTCTCAACTAAAGAAAAAGTTTCAAGAACAGTAATTTAATCATCAGAAATCCGTGGATGCTTACGGACATAGTATAGAAAATAAATATTTTTAAAATTGATATTATTATTTTAAACATGTAAGGCGATAAGAAAAAATATAAGTATTCAATATTTTAAGAAAACGCCGTATTTTATCTTTTAAGATAGACACAAGCACCGAAAAGAAATATAATTATTTATTTACCCAATTTACATTTTTCATGGAACATAACGATCTACTTGATGCATGTCTATCACGAATGGCTGAAGAGCAAATATGACATAAAGTTTAAAATTTAAATATTTCAAATCAACTCAAAATATTTTTTTATAAAAATGTTTATTACTTTCAAATCTGAGGAAAGAAATATTCACTCAAAACTAATTTCTAATTATTTTAATTAGAAGAAACTTTATAAAAGAACTTTGTTTCTCATATAAATATATTTCTTGAATCGTAATCACACTTTCAGTTTAAAGAGATTATTGAGATAAGGATGGAAGTTTTAAAAGTACAAAGGAAGTTACACATTTTCTAAAAACGATTTCGATAATTGATTCAAAAATATAAACATTTTGGGAAAACATTTGATGGCAACAGTTAGTTACTTGAAATTAAAATAATCTTCTTGATATTTTAAATTTATTCTTCTTTGAAAATGGCGAGTGTAAAGTAGCTTTGAATCGAGGAATGTATTTTTAAGCTTTCCGAGAGCAAGTATCCTTATTCCATAATTAAACAACGCGATCAAGTGCATGAAATGAAATTAATGCAAAATAAGTAATATTATTCAATGGAAAGGATAAAATCCTCAATAATTGCTTTTACATGTAAAGAAGGCTCTCAATAGATATTTAAAAAAGTATGTATAGTTTTAATTGTTTATAAAGTGATGTCAATAACAAAGCAAATTCCACTGACGCAGAAGTGCATTACAAAATATTTGCTACCATCTGTATAGGCCATGTACAAACTTCTTAACAACGAAACCATTAACATATTTGCCAGTGTCACTGTAGGAGGACGTAGCGACACGGCTAGAGAAGCGAATGGAGTCTCCGGCGAGAATCGGAGCATGCGCATGCGGGCGAATGCGCAGAAGAAATCAAAGGCTCTTATTAAGAGAGCTGTCCAATTAACGCTGCATTGCGTGTGAGGACATAATGGCGTTAACATTACAAAATCTGTCGATTGAGGAGCAGCGAGGTGTTATCCGATTTCTCACTGCGGAAAGTATAAACCCGGTTGCAATTCATTGCCGGATGGCGACCATATAAGGAAAAGACTGTCTGTCCGACAAGTCAGTGAGAAAATGGAGTGCCCGTTTTCATGCAGGCCGTGTTTTTGGTTCATGATGCGAAACAAGTCCAAGCAAACATAAGGCTATGTTTGGTCACCTGAAAGAATATCTGAAAGGGAAGCTCTTCAACTCGGGTGACGAACTCAAGGACGCAGTGAAGAACTGGGTCTCGTCACAGTCACAGGAATTCTGGGAACAAGGAATCCTTAAGCAATCGTTTATCAATGGGATTGTTGTGCTCAGGCCTATGATGTATACTTTGAATAAAACCTTCATTTATACCCACAATGTCTTTTCGATCCGTTTCTTTTGAACACCTTTATTAATAAATTAAGATTTATAACTTAGAAACTGTATATATATATATATATATATAGGTATGCTGATTTCAGTTACATTATTGCTTATGTTCAATTTATTATTATAAAAGAAAGCTACGACGGTTATAAAACTTTTACTGAAACTTTTCTTTATATATATTTTGAATTCTCGGTTTTATTTTCCTTTCTTTGAAAGTAAGTAGAAGTTTTGTTTCAGTCATTTTAATTAGATTATGCTTCATTAAGGGTGACACGCTCAATTTACTTCTAATCATCTCCCGCTAAATGGTTTTCTTACAGGACTCTATAAAATACCTTAACTTTGGTCATATATATATATATATATATATAACACATGGATCCAGCTAAGTCAGACTAACATTGAAAACAACATTTTTTTTGCAAATTTTTTTTATTCATCAACATAATCACCTTTTGAATTATTCTAATCGATATAACTTTTCAAATTTTCAATACCATGTTTGCCAAAAAATTATCTTTCCTTCAAAATAAGCTTCAGTTTCGGTGATGACCTTATCATTTGAGCCAAATCTTTTCCTGGAGCATTTTTTAAGATCAGCAAAGAGCCGGTAGTCACTGGGGCTAAATCTGGCGAGTATGGGGATGGGGAAACCAGATCAAAGCCCAATTCGTTCAATTTGCCGTGTTTTCATCGACTTGTGGCAGGGTGCATTATCTTGGTGAAAAAGGATTTTTCTCTGCATGTGCAGTCGATTTTTTGCGATTTCCTCTTCAAACGCACCAGAAAGTCAATATAATAATAATCACTGTTGATCGATTTACCTTTTTCAGGAGTGATCAATAGAAAATCACGCCATGCGTATCCCAAAAAACTGACGCCATGACTTTGCCAGCTGACTGCTGCGTTTTCAGACCCTTCGGACGGCTTTTCGCCAACTGTGCGCCACTCAGATGACTGCCGCTTCGACTCTGGGTGTGATGTATCCATGTTTCGTCCATGGTCAAAACGACGCAAAAGAAATCTTTTTTTGTTGCGAGTAAATAGCGATAAACAGCTTTCTGAATCATCGACTCGTTGCTGTTGCGCCGCGCCACTTGCAACACCGCGCAGCACAGCCGCCGCCGCCGCCGCCCGCATACCGCATACTGCGCTGCTTTTATACTACCGCTCGTACACGCTGGCGCGCCCAGCGCTTTAACACCATCGTACTTTTGGCAGCGCATCTTTATGGCAGCGCCGAGCACGAAACAGCACGCTTTTACCGCGCAGCGCCGCGTAAAGCAAGGCTAGAAGGACCTGGTTGCTGGTTTACTACGAGCGCCATCTCTGGAGTTAGTCTCGGAACTTATTGATCCATGTTACTCT